>JAWLRI010000192.1:661951-715659 GCA_034781795.1 Crypturellus tataupa | reverse complement strand
GGCCACCACCGCCGCCCCGCGCCGCGCGGGCCCGCCGATTCCCAGGCTGCCCCGCGGCGCCGCGAGAAGCGGCGCGGTCGCCCCAGCAGCAGCGCAGCAGCGCCACAGCGAGAGGGAGAGACTGCGCATGCGCCCCCGCGGCACGGCCTGGCCACGCCCCCTCCGCCCGCGTCACGTGGCGCGCAGGCAGCGCGGCGATTGGTGGGATGGGTTGTGCCCTTTGCTCTGGGGACGGTGGTGGAGGCGGCACGGGGGGGACATGGCGGCCGCGGGGCCGGCGCCGGGCGAGGAGAGGGCGGCGGGGGAGGCGCAGGATGAGGAGGAGGATGATCTCGGCTACCGGCTCTTCCCCGAGCGCAACAAGCAGCCGCAGAGCTTCCTGGCGCGCAGCCTCTTCACCTTCCACAACAGGTGCCGCGTGATGCTGAGGATGACCCTGGACACCAGTAAGCGCTGTCCGGGCGGCAGTGTGTGCGTGCGTGTGTGTCTCTATACATACATATACGCACATATATATATATACACACACACACACACACAATATATGTATATGTGTGTGTGTGTCTGGAGTAGCAGTGACCTTGGGCACCATCTCTGTCCCTCCTGGCCCGAAGAGGTGCTGGGGATGCAGCCAGTGTGCAATGATCACCCAGATTTGACTTAAGATGAATAAAACGTATCAAGAGTGGCTGCAGTTTTGTTTGTTTGCTCTATTTTGTTTTGTTTTCCTCCCTGGAAGGAGAGGAAAACCTTCTTTCCACTTCTTCCTCTTAAAAAATTGAGAGGATTGACAGCTTTTTGGTTTACACATGGATTTCTCTTCTTTTTGGTGTGTTTACTGTGCTAAACATCAGTGCGGATGCGGAGATAGATGTTAATGCTTATATTGATATTCTTTGTCAAAGAATTAACATCTGGTGGGCCTTGACTCCTCTGAAGCATTGTGTATATATGTGTGTGTGTGTGTATATGTATATATACACCAACTTACATGTGTGTATGTATATATACACCAATTTACATAGGCTGAGCCCTGCTGATTAGATGTCAGCTGCAAGTACTACAATATATAAATTTGTATGCATAATGCATTTTTTTTCCCCCAGGACTATTTCTGTATCCTCAATTATAGATGATTTTCTGTACAAAACTTGTTTAGAGAAATTGATTGCAGCCATGTTTTTCTAGATCCACATGCTCGACTTCTTCTTGAGGCTATGAAGCAATCTGGTTGGTATGTAAACTAATGGGTACTACTTTGTGTGGTAACATCTGTATTATATGGGGTTAATATCCTTATTAAAATTCTCCTTCTAACCTTGTTCATTTGGCTCTTTTAGCACTGTCTTCAATGACCGGCACTTTTCTTGTGAGAACTGTGATAGCTGTGTTGGGGGAGGTTTTGATTCTGCCACATCTCAGGTAGGCACTGAACTACACATTGTTGTCTTTCAAAGAACTGGCTATAAATGTTATAGCATTTTGTTACTAAGGGAAAAGGAGTTAAATTGCTAATGCTGATATCAGATTTGAAAACATAAAGAGGAGATGTATGCAAGATGTCCAGCAATATGGAATTAGCATTACTGGTACACTGCAGAATGATGAGATGTTGAAAAACATTGATCATTTTTAAGGGTCTGAATCATGCAGGTCATCTCCACAGAGTCTCTGAGAAGTAAGGGAGGTACTGAAAGTTAGTGTTGCTCAGAGTCAGCAAATAAAATGTGTAACATTAGAAATGATTGTTTACTTTTCTTAAAGACTACCTTTACCTTTTCTTCTGCAGATTGTTCTGTGTCAGAACAATATTCGCCACCAATCCCAAATGAACCGTGTGGTTACACATGAATTGATTCATGCTTTTGATCACTGCCGTGCACATGTTGACTGGTTCAAAAACGTCAAACATTTAGCATGTTCAGAGGTAAGTTAGAATGCTTCTGATATTGTCTCTGTGCTAGTGCTGCTTAGTAGGGATGTTTCGTGTTTCAAACTTTTTGACACTGTCTTCCATAAGATCCTCATAGGCAAACTCAGGAAATGTGAAATAGATGAGGGCACAGTGAAATGGATTGAGAACTGGCAGAGTGACAGAGCTCAGAGAGTTGTAATGAGCAGCACGGAACTGGAGATTGGAGGTCTGTAGCTTGCAGTCTTCCCTAGGGGTCAATATTGGGTCCTACCTTGTTCAGCTTACTTATCAATGACCTGATTGAAGGGGCAGAGAGCACCCTTAGCAAGTTTGCTGATGGCAGAAAACTGGTAGGAGGGGCTCGTACACCCAAGGGCTGCACTGTTGTCAGCTCAGAGAGATCGGGACCGGCTGGAGAGTTGGGCAGAGAGGAACCTTGTGAAGTTCAGCTGAGGCAAGTGTAGAGTCCTGCACCTAAGGAGCAATAACCCCAGGCACCAGTGAAGGCTGGGGGTGACCTGCTGGAGGGCAGCTCTGCTGAGAAGGACCTGAGGCTTCTAGGACCCAGGGCTGGCAACACATGGATCATGAGCCAGCAATGTGTCCTTCTGGCCAAGAAGGCAAATGGAATCTTGGCCTGCAGGTTGAGGGAGGTGATTCCCCCTACTCTACTTAGCCCACGTAGGCCACATGTGGGGTAATGCGTCCAGTGCTCAAACTCAAACCTAGGAAGTTCTGGGCAAGTGCATGGTTCTGCATCTGGGGAGAAATAACCACAGACACCAGTACAGGCTGGATACTGACCTTCTGGAAAGCAGCTCTGCAGAGAAGGACCCGGGTGTCATAGTGGGTGACAAGTTGACCATGAGGCAGCAGTGTGCCCTCATGGCCTAGAAGGCCAATAGTATCCTGGGGTGCATTAGGAAGAGCGTCTCCAGCAGGTTAAGAGGAGTGATACTGCCCTCACTCAGCCCTGGTGAGGCCACATCTGGAGTACTGTGTCCAGATTTGGGCTCCCCAGTACAAGAGGGAGGTAGAACTACTGGGGAGAGTCCAGTGCAGGGCTACAAGGATGATCAGGGGGCTTGGAACATCTGCCCTATGAGGAGAGACTGAGAGAGCTGGGCCTGTTCAGCCCGAAAAAGAGAAGGGTCTGAGAGGGGACCTGATCAGTGTATATATATACCTCAAGGGAGGGAGTGAAGTGGATGGGGCTGGCCTCTTTTCAGTGGTGGCCACCGACAGAACTAGAGGTAATGGCCACACACTGAAACACCGAAAGTTCCACAGGAACTTAAGGAAAAATTTTTTAACAGTGAGGGTGATGGAGTAATGGAACAGGCTGCCTAGAGACGTTGTGGAATCTCCTTCTCTGGAGATCTTCAAGATCCGCTTGGATGCAGCCCTGTGCCACATGCTCTAGATGTGTGTGCAGGGAGGTTGGATTAGATGATCTCCAAAGATCCTTTCTAACCTTAATGATTCTATGATGATTCTTGTTACTTGAGTACATACAATCATATCCTTGTAATTGATGTTACAAAATTATATCTTTGCAGATGAATAGGGTTAGGTGACTCTTTAAGTATGCATTTTAAAATGGTATCAAAATATGATAATTCTTTAAGGAACATAATCAAATTGAGACTTAAGAAATTCACGAGAAGTTTCATCAATAAAGAATAGATGAGAGAACTGACATGATGGATCTGCTACAGAACAGATCAGCCTTCATAAAATTAAATTTTAGTCATATTTGCCTCGGAAATACTTTCCATTATCAGGTATCTTCTTTATATTCTATTAGATGTAATTTAGTTTCAAAGTAATGTTATCTGTCATTAAAACTATTTTGTGTAATTCAAAATTATCTGCTTTTTGTTTGTCTATGTATTACACAGTACAAATTAACACATCTACATCTCAAACACAAAATTAGTGAGTGTGCCTAAAACAAGTTTGACTTGATATTGCTTTTGTTGGAATTCTTTGTGTGCTTCAGCTCTTTCATAGATATTTTCTATAACCATGGTATTTATAACTTTTGCTCATACACTTTTTTTTTTCATTTCTTTTTTGTTTGTTTGCTTTGTTTTTGCTACATTAATCTTCAGTCTGGTACCTAATTATAGGAAATACAATTTTAGTTGCATTTCCCAGTTGAGGAGTTACGATGTGGAACAGTTGGCTGACAAAGGCACAAGGAGACAGTCTACAAGGGGAAAAAATGTATTCTTTTAAATGTATCTTTTCCTCAAGCAGATAATTTAGCAGGTTACTGCTGTTCTGAGTTTTTGGACTTGTCTGGGTCTTGTCATCTTTCTTGGCTGCTGTATCAGTTTCTCACAGAGATGGTTTGAGGTTTCCGTGTTTCTTTAACAGATCATGTATTTATGAGCTTTTCTAAGCTTCAAAAGTATGCAAAAATTGATCTCTGGAGCTCTGTGCTGGTTTTGTATGTTTCCATTCATTGGAATTGAGAGGATAGAAAGATATTATGTACTTAATGAGTGTAAGTGATCCTGGAAATATTCTTTGCTAGCAGTTACCAGAAAAAGGATTTTACAGTTTGTTTGATTTTTTTTTTTCATTTTTCTTCTCTGATCTTGTGGTTTTTTGTTTTTTCTCTCCACAATAGATTCGAGCTGCTAATCTCAGTGGAGACTGTACACTGATGAATGAAATAGCCAGGTTTAAATTCGGATTAAAGCGACACCAACAGGTAAAGTCCGTAGATGTTAACGTCTTTTGATTTGTTATGAGCATTCTTTTTATTTTGAGCTTTGACTTCCATACTTCAATAGCTGAAGACTGTATGGGAAAAAAGTAATTCTCAGAATAATTGATACTCTTGTAAACCTTTATCTGCCCTCCATTTCTCACTGTTTATTTTATTCTCCCTTTTTGAGCCCTACTTCACTTAGTATCTTCTGTGTCTTTTTTCCTGAAGACCTATTTTGTCTTTCTGTTATAAGTTTTCCTTTTGTAATGTATTCCTTTTCCCCTAGTTCCATCTAGCATCTATATCTGGCTGACACAAGTTGTGTTTTGTTGCTATTGAATGTTTCTCATTTTCCTAAGTGCTTCTCTCATTCTTAGCTGTACTCATATCCCATCCCTGGATTCTTTCTTAAGCCTCTTTATTAAAGAGGAGAGAGAGGAACTGTGGGTGAACGGAACATTGACTAATGATGCTGACTAATCTGCATCCTCCTCTTACCTCTCTCGAAGGTAAAAGGTCTTGACTAGCAAAAAACCAACAAAAAAAAATAGTGCTTGGTTCTGCTTGGTTTTGTCAGAAAGCTGCAATCAATTTCCTGTACTGTCCTACAGTTAAATGTCAACTAAGTACTTTACTGCAGAGTAGCAGTCTACTTTTGAGCTTTCTGTTACCTACTTCTACCTTTTTACCAACGCAGTGTATAGACCACTCCTATAAATTGAGCTATAATTCTGTGTTTCATGGTTTTCATCATCACTTGCACCTGCAAAGTGAATGCATAATGACACCCCCACCTTACATTACTAGGGGGCGTTTGCCATATTTCATCACAGTTTATTTGAAGAGGAGTAGGATGCAGCAGTGCTGGAGAACGTGTTCTGGATTTTCTGCTTTCTCTTAATTCAATTTTAATGTTTCATGATCATTTTTGTTTGCCTTTTCTATCAGTTTGTTGGAGTGCAATAGCTGAATACCTAGTCATATTCTAGAGCAATATTGCCAACAACTGAAGAGGACTGAGTGAATGATTAGGATGTACCACTGACAATGTCAGAGCATTAAAAATCAGAATCAAATCTGATTTTTTTTTTTTTTTAATTGTCCAGGTTCTAAATCAACTTTGAAATGATTTAGCTGCTTTATAGGATTTTTTTTTTGACTTAAGCGTGATAGATTTTTAAAACTAGGTATTTTCTCATCCAAATTACTACTAAAAATTTTTGTTAGTATAGGGTTAATAAGCACCAAGCAAGAACAGTTTTGTAAGGAAATGTCTTACTGCTTTTTTGATGAAAAGAGCTTGAAAACTGAGAGCTTGAAAAGAGAGAGAATGACAAGGATCTAAATAACCTAATTTGTTAAGTCCTGTATTATTATGTTTTTTTCTTCAACCTGAAATTTGCAATTACTTGTGTGTAATTCTAAGTTGTACAAATATATAATACTACAACAAAAGTCAAATTGTACTTTATTACATGGTGAAACTTTTTTACCCAAAAACTTTTGTGCATAATGCAAAAGTAAAACATATGGTTAGCACAGGACTGGACAAATATGTTCATTATTATTAAGTCTTTTGTGATATAAAATTTCTGCACATATAGTAGGAGCTAAAATTTTACAATATGAGAAATGTGATTTGTTCTAACTTCTCAGGTAATGACAAGTTTTCTTTAATCTGTTTCCCACTTTCAGACTTGTGTACGGGACAGAGCTATTCGTTCCATTCTGGCTGTTAGAAAAGTTAGCAAAGAAACGGCAGAAAAAGCTGTGAATGAAGTTTTTGATGCATGCTTCAATGATCTGGAGCCATTTGGAAGAATCCCACACAGCAAATCGGATGCAAAACGTGCTTATAAAGACTTTCAGAACAGAGATCGCTATAATGCTAATTTGTAAAGAAAAAAGCTTGAAAAATAAAATTTTAATATTTCGTTATGCCTAGATTAAGCCTGCGCACACAGCTGTGGTGGAATGGGCAGTTCTACCAAGAGAATCAATTTGTTTTGTAGACTTTATCCATGAGCCAAGTTCCATTGAGGTAAACAAAGTAAGTAAGACTTTGAACAGTGTATTTTCTCACCTGTTATTTCAGCAAGATCATTCAGTGTATCAAATGACTTGGCAAATCAGACTGCGCAATTCAATGCAAATCAATTCATCTCAGTATGCCTAGGACTTTTTCTTTAAGTTCTGTCTTTACTGAATAAATCTTTTCATAAAATGTTTAAATTTCCGTCATGTTTGATACGTAGTCATAAACCTGATGTTAGTCTTGATCATTCCTTTTTAAAGGTGCGCACCTACGCTATAGCTTTTGGGTACCCATTCGTTTTTTGCATGTATCCCTAGTTGCCTGAATTGCTGTGTTTGTTTTAGAGTTTAGTCTTTCAGTACTTCTGAGACCCAGTCAACTGCATAGGTGCATCAAGCCCTTTGGTTTATTGGAATTTAACTGACAATTCTCCAGCTTAAGCTAAATAAGCATTGTGAGATGATATTCCTCCTTGTTTGCAAGATCAGATACAGTGGAGTATCTACCCTTGTTGGCTCTTTGATCATCTGTATCAGCAAGTTATCCTCAACACACTCCAGAAAACTCGACTGCTTGTGCCCTGCTGCCTTGTCTCTCCTGCAGATATCAAGTTCCCCATGAGGATCAGGGTCTGTGAATGTGAAGCTTCTGCGAGTTTTCTGAAGGAAGCCTTGTTTACTTCAGGTGGTCTGTGGCATCCCCCTACTATGTGACCCGTGCAGGTATGCCCTCTAGTTCCATCAGCTCTCACCTGACTCATCTCCTGAACCTAGACAGAGCTCTATGGATTCCCACTGCTCTCTCACATAAGGGGCAACTCCTCAGCCCGTTCCTACTAAGGAGCCTGTTGCAGTGCTCAGGTTGTGTGACCTATATCCCACTGTGTCACTTGTCATCCTAGTGATCTTATGACCATGTAGCTCTATGCAAGCATCTGATTCTCCTGTTTTAGTTTATTTCTTCATAACTCTGCATTTGCAGGACAGGGCATTGCTAAAAGAAGCAAAACACACAAAAATTTTTTTTTAAAAAAAGCATCTTAAAAAATGATTGAATAGTACAGATTTCTAATGTATCTTCTAGATTATCCCTTTCTTCAGCTGAACACCTAACAAGAAATTGGTACAGACTGTTTCAATTTAAAAACAGTTTTTACCTTAGTTCTTAGAGCTGTGTTCAAGAGAAGGAACTGTGTAAGCTAAAGTTCAAAGTATTTTCACCTGTATTTCAAATGTTTGGCTCCTAGCATAGAAATCACAACACTGTAGTAAAATTTGGTACCTTGAACTGTACATGGGACATCTTACAAGCAGTAACTGAAGGAGATGGATCTGAAATGTAACTGTGTTGTAGATGTGTAGGTGAGAATAATACTCCCCATGTGAAATTACTCCATTCACTTAGGCACTAAGGCATTCCATTCATGACAAGTAATACAGTTGCTTTGGCATGGATGTCCCACATACAGATTCCACGTGAACTTGGGAACATTTTGGTTAAGCAGTTTGCATGCCAGTCCTCTGGAGCTTTGCAAAGTTTAGAAAATACAGATGGAAGTTGTTTTGTTCACTCACCATCAGTGTCAGATAACCATTAGAGTCACTGAAGATGTAGTTAGTTAAACAGTATCCAGAGGCTCAGTCCTAAGCACAAGAATCAACCAATTGTGTTTAGTTCACAACAAATTCACTCAAGCAAAAAAAGCTGCTCTGTCACTTGTTGAGTTCAAACTGCTTGGAAATAGAAGTAAAATGCCACCTGCTGCCTGGACGGGCTTACGTGGCAGTAAGGTCACTGTACAAATTTGTAGTGTGAACTAGAGTTGGGCTCAGTCTTCTGGAATAACTGCCTAACTGCACGCATTTTATTTGCTGCCTGTTTAAAGTAAAATGTATAAGTAGTCCTGTAGGCCCTGAGCTCCCAGATCTGCTAGCCCAAATTCCTAACTAGCCCACTCCTAAGAGAATATCCCTGTGACAGAGTTAAAACCTGGTGTTCCTATTTTTGCTTTCATTAGCCCTCTGGATCCTACTTTCTTGGTTTCTTTCTCCCAGCAAGGTTTGGAAAGCAAGAAAAACTGAATGACAGTGGATATGATTACTCCATAAATATGTTGGGAGAGGGAATTATTTAAGTAATGCTGCAAGGTTGAACTGTTATAAATTGGTCATGATTAATTAAAATAGGAATTAGAAATATTAGGAATTAATAATTCAAAAAGGCATCTGAAGAGTAAAAGCATTTCTGTTTTGGTAGTGGACAAGGAACATGTATTATTTACACAGGGAATGAAAACTTTATGGAATGGCGTGATCCTGAAATGAGAAAAATTAAACTCTTGAATATTCAAATAATGTGAAACCAGATTGTTGGGTGTTCACATGAATTTGCATTTTATTTCTGTTTTCTTTATCCTGTATTTCATTTTTTTTCTGCTAATTATTTACAAAGATCATAAAGGAAAGGATTAATCTTTGCTTCTTTCTACTCCACCCACAAATTTCTAGTTCTAGTTCCTCATGTCCAGCTCCTGCATCACTGAGGAGCCAGCAGGAACAGGCATGAGTTAGAATGTGCTGATGGATTTAAGATCTTGAACTTTTAGTGCCATTTTGGAATATTTTACCCATATGGTGAAGGTTGCACTAATCAGTAAATCTGTGATCGTAAAGGAAATTTTCCTCGAATAATATGGTAGAGATCCTATTTTTTTTTCTTTTGCCTTATTCCACAGAATGAAGATTAAGACAGTGCTCTGAAGGTTTATAAAAGAAGTATTGTAGTTACTGTAGCTGTCCTACAGAGGTAGTGAGAAGGTCCATAGCATGTGTACAGGGAAGCAGTTAGATACTGGACTAAGAACAGTTGAAGGACTAGCTAGGGTCTGCACAAGACAACTGTGACATTGTTATTCATCACCACCTTCTTTCACTCAATGTGTAGCATGAATGGAACATGCAGTGCCACTAGTACATACTTGGCATATGAGCAAAGCACTGGAAGTGCATGAGAGAAGTTCATATCTTAGGATAAACAATAGGATAAAATGCATAATGACCCAACTAAATTCACATAGTAAGGAGCTGTTGCTTGGATTCTTTGCATTTAAGCTGATGGACAACTAGACACTATTTTGTGCTGCTCAGTTGTGTGCTGCCTACCATTACTGCTCTCAATAAAGAGGCTCATCATAGTATCATAAGTTGTGACAGCGCAAGGGTGCTGAGTCTGGCCCTCAGAAATGAGGTCTGATACGAGCTCTGGAGCAGTTCATTAAGCCCGTGCGGGCCACACTGAGTAGTTAGCTGGGAGTTAGACTACCTGGGCCAACAGTAACCACTGGGATGGTGCCGAGGGGAAAAGGTAGATCTGGAAGGAACAGCATTTTTTTTTTTTTAACTTAGTCCCAAAGCTTGTTGGCTATGGGAAACCCTATCGTTTGTGTCAATCATGCTCCCAACTGCTGCTCATGTTCTGATTGTCCCTGGTGGCGGAGGACTGGATATGGTAATTGGTGCTGTCTTTTCCTGCTCTGTGTCCCTGTGTATTTTGTGACAGCAGATTTGTCAGTGTATGAAGCTTTCTCGGACGATACCCCGTGTTAGATTTGGCTCGTGTGGGCAACAGACTCACTGGTGGGACTTGAGCAACAGAGAAGGTCTGGACATGCACGGATTTTTCAGGCTGGAACTGGTCCTGCCTGACTGCTCTAAGGTAACTCCAGAATTAAGACAACATTTTAAAAGAGCTTTTGTCAAACTGCAAACTTGGGCTCCTACTGCCTACCTACAGCCTCTTTTAGATGCCTAGATTCTACAAGTCTGATTCTAGCTCTGTAATTCTCCATGGCATAATTCCGTGGTGTAATTACAGAATTACATGTAATTAGTGTTAGTTCCCAGGGATCTACTCCTACGGGCCTCAATGAAGGACAAGTAGCATTAACAGTACAATAGAAAAAGTAGCGATTTCCTTTGACACCCAAGCAGATCCAAGAGTGCATTGCTATTTCCTTAACAGAAAATAAAAGAGAGAGAGAATATTCAAATGTAAGTGCTGTCTGCCCAGAGGACCACAGGACACCCAAAGAGTCTCCAAGAGATTTTATCAGTGGCCTACATGAGCAATGCCCCTCTATTCCCATAGATAACATAATAGGTATCATTAGGTACTGTTGCTTCTGGGGTTACTCATTAATGCAGATCCCTCGGAAATGCATCCTAGCTGTCTTTGAGAAAATACTATCTCGCCAAAGATTCCCCAAACCTGCATTTTCAATAGTTTGCAGAATTTCACATGGAGATTTCATAATCTTATTTTCTCAGGATAATTCCTTCAGTGGCTGACATAATCGCATGGTTGAATATCCAGCAGGAAAAAATGGATATAATACCCTACATGCCTATGGAGAAAATTACACATTGAATTCTAAGCTTTCCATCTTTGATGTAATCTAGGTAGACCTTCTGCATTTTCTAAAATCCCCTGTGGATCAAAGATGGCTTGGAACAGCATAATCTTGTGTGTTAATATTCTCTTAACCTTTGCTTCTTTTCAAATCCCCATTTTAGTCAGTATGATGTATGATGCTGAATTTTTCATAATGCTTCTAACATATATTCAGGCATATATTCCTTCCTTTCGTTATACCTTATTAAGAATAGTTCTGATTTAATAAATGTGTATGTGTTTTGTATTTATATTGCTTTTTTACTCATACATTGTTGAGTCTATTTAGAAATGGGAAAACAACAGAGTAAAATATAACCATACAAGCTGCTGCTTGTTTTGTTTACCATTTTTGATAGATGAACACCATTAAAATCTAGGAAAGACAGTATGCCAGAGATGTATCTAAGAAAGACATTGGCGATAAAGAGTGCATAAATCTACACAAAGAAATAATTATTTTTAAAAAATGATCTGCATGTTATAAAATTGCATTACCAGGAAGTGAAAGCTTAAGGAACAACCACATTCTGACTATATCAAAACATACTCTAAGTGCATATATGCACTACAAGTTACTAGAAGGCAGTCAGAACTGTCTGGTGGACTTCTTTGCTGATCCCTGAAATGACAGGGGACAGTAATTACATGAAATTTTGCACACACTCAAGAATTCATTTCCTTGTTTTAAGTTCGATTTTAATCTGTATTGTATTTTTTTCTCATTGAAACAGATGTTAAAAAAAATAGAGAGAAAGCTTATAGTAAATTAGAAAAATAAGGCAGTGTGCTAGACAGCAGAGGGAGCTGAAGGACCACCAAAGAGCACTGTGCAAAGAGACGGCACCTGTGGATCAGATTCAGCATTTGCTCGGAGTGCAGTTCTGTTTTTGTATAAATGTCTGTTTTAATCACATTTCCATGACTCTGATGTTAAAATAGATTAAAAATTAAACATGTTCCCATTCCATTATTCTGCTTTTGCAGAATATTTGCTTCCTTTAGAGGTCACCTCAGAATGTGGTGTATTCAATGTACATATGCTATCTGTGACATTTTGGAGTGTGACCATGTTTGTAGGGGCTGCTAGGTAAGTGCTGGGGTAACTGTTGCACACCCAAACATTAAACTCTAGAGTCTCATTATCACTAATCAGAATCAAATAGATTGCATTTTCTTAATAACTTATTTCTCATGTATGAATTTCTGTTACATTTTGATTTTTTTTCTCTTATTTTTGAAAGGTTTAGAAGTTCTGACTTAGAACTTGCAAGAATGTGTTAACTTGGTTAGGGGCTCACTCACAGTTCTAATGCTATCCCATTAACTATACATGTGGGAGAACCAACATGATTTCTGCTTACACCATGTCTCTGGCTGAAATATATTTTCAATACGAACGAGATAAAATTACGAAAAAAAAATGAGGGGTATTGTCCAAATATTAAAAAGAGAGACTTTTACAATGGAGAGTGATTAAATAATCAGTGTTGTGGCGCTTTTTTTCCTAGAGAAGAAGTGCTAGTTGTGATTCACCTCACTGACAGTTTTCTGGCAGATATGTTTTTAAATTTTGTACTTACTTAGTTCTCAGTTGTGTGGACTGATGCCAGAGCTCCCACAGGAGACTTCATGTGTTGATTATAGTTTTCTGAAACTCCTTTAGAGAGTGGTAACAATTATAAGTGTAAACAAAACAAATCAGCAGTGAGCAGAAAATCTCATCTCTGATATAATAAAAAAAAGCTATTGAGGCAATAAAGATCTGGGAAAACAAAGATTTACATCACCTTTTTATTCAATAATTTGTTGGTTAAATTCTTTAGCAGGATGCAAGAAACTCACAATTTCTTTAACCAAGAACTTGAAAAAAGTGAAACCATTGCTCTCCCTTTTCTTGAAAAGGAGGAGGAAAGATGGAGAAAGGAAGAGTATTACAGAGAACATTGTGTGCATAGGGTGGTTTAGGGAACCAGTACGTGAAGACTGATCTTGCACTCCTGTTCCATTGGTCACTATGTGGGGGAAAAAAAAAAAAAAAAGAAAGAAAGTTGTAGCAGGATTTATAATCCTGCTCCTCCTGGCTCAAAGCCATCAGCTGGGAGGAAAAAAAAAAAAAAAAAAAAAAAAACTTGTAAAGAGATCAAGGCTGGATGACAGGCTAGCAGAGTGATGGCTTCAGAGGGAGCAGGGTGCCTTTGCTGCCCTACTTCAGTTAGTTCCCTCCCTCCCAATGCAAAGTGCAAAAGCCTCAACTGAAGGCAACTTTCCCTCTCTCCAAATGCTTCACAGCTGAGTGGTTTTCCTTCTTCTATTTTCTTACTGTTTAGTTTCCTCACAGTGAACACATGGTGCTCATCCTGCCTTCCTCCTATCCCGTTCTCGTGTGTGTTTGTGTGTGTGTAAGGGAAGACCTTTCTTCTTTTTGTCCTATTACTAGATCCCTCCTCCTGCTTTCCCCCTTTTGTTGGTGCCAGCTGGTGGTCTGCTAGTCCCTTAGGTTGCTAATTTGACATTCTGATGGAATACCTTTGAGGTGTGTTCTTCAGCATAAAAATTATACCAGAGAGTGGGATTAATACTTAGGTCTCATGCTGATATTTAGCTGAACACTAAGCAGGGTTGAATAATTATTCATGGGACTTGAAAAGCATTTCTGGGTATCAGAACATGTGTGTCACTCTTGCTGCCTTAGAACTGGCTTGAAAAGCAGGAGACTAATTGCTTTAGGACTAGGAAGATGGGATAATAAAGTCACAAAATACCCTTTTCCATCTCAATTCTTCTTTCTGACTCTAGGTAAGATTAGAAGTAAGAGGCCAGCTCTAACATTATGTCCTTCTCCTTCTCTGTTATTTTTTTTTCTTATTTTTTGATGCCTCTGATTGATAGAGGAAATTTGTATACCAGCCACTAACTGAAGAGGACTAACCAATCCATTAAGGAATCTCTGGCACCCACGTTTATTTATTCCATGTAAAACATAATAATGGTCTTCCATTTTTCCTCTTTTCACAAGAGTACTCCACTAGTTAGGACATTCTTTGAGAGGTGGGAATGTGAGTTCGTATCCCCACTAGTGTCTGCTTAAAAAATGAAGAATACCTGCTCCATATTGCACACCTAAGGGTCAGAAAGCTTCCCTAGGTTCAGACAGTGAATCCTGGGTGTAGGATACTGAGTACTAGGTGAATGTGGCTTGTTAGGAAATGTACTTTTATCATAAATGTTTTTGATTGTGTATCTTGAGTGAGCATCTTTGTCTAGTCATCCACTAACATCACATGTTTCCCAGAGAAGACACCCATGTAACTTGTACAGATTTCACTGTGAAGCCAGGCAACCACTGCATGTACAGTGCTACTGCAGTAATCCCTATTGTAATATATTGGTCTTCTATAAACTGAGTTTTTCTTCCTTTGACATTTTGCTTCCTTAAGCACCCCAGGATGTACTGCTGACATCCTTACTGTTGTTGTTCATCTGTCCTAAATCCTTTGTGAGTGTCTGTAACCTCTACTTCTCTCAGTTTAGCTAAGGTTTCAACTCACCTTGTGTATTCCTTTCTACCGGGCCCACCCAGGCTGGCTTTGCACTTTCTTGTCAATAACTTGTTGGCTTGTTGGAACCTGTAAGATTTTTTTTAATACGTCAAAAGCTTATTGATACCATTGTGAATCTACTACACAAAATGTAGATAAGAAATGTAAGCGTTGGTCATGTTGCAATTAATGTTAAAAAAAAAAAAAAAAAAGGAAAAAGCAAAACCAGGACACAGATCTTTCCTTGCTAGCATAAACATGCAGAGAGTCATTCTCCCTCTTGCCTTGGGCCAGTCAGTAATGAGTTGCAATGTGGCTAAGCTTCATTAGTCTATAACCTGTTGTTTAGGGCATCCACAGGAGAAGGAGGTAACCTTATCCTTAGGGTAAGCGGGTTCTTGAACCTCATCATCCATTGTGCAGATGAGTTATCTAACAACTGCATACTGTGAAATAGCTTATGGCCCTTTTCTTCCTGCTATTTTTGAAAAGGAAGTGTTACTTCTACTTCAATTTTTGTAGAAAGGCAGGCTATACACACTCACTTTAGAAATGGCTTCATGACTTTTAATCACAAATAAAGAAGACATTTCATTCATCCCTTAACAATGTCTCTAAGCCTAGAGAAAGAAGTAAATGCAAACTTTTCCCTCAATACTCCCTTAGATTTTACTTTAAAAAGTATTATAATAATTCAGTGTAATGACTTAATAATGCTTATTCTTGCCATGCTCTCCTTTGTGGATGCCTTTTGAGACATATAACTTTCACAATTCATAAAACAGATACTTAAGGAACATAACTCTATTGCAAGGGCAGATGTAAAAGGCACAAATGTGGCCCTGGAAGTGTTGGGAAGGTTTAGAAGGGTAACTGAGCTAATTCTGGGGTAGAGAAGACTCCTGAACCGCCACATTTTAAGAAAGACTAGTGGCTTTCACTGAATTTGAGTATATTGAATCTCTTAGGAACGTGAAAACACTTCCTATTCTACAATTAACTGAAGTAGTTGGAGGAGTGAGTTTGTGAAAGTAGACAGAATCAAGTCGTTGATCTCTCCAAGAAAGACCAGACTGAGACACCTGTTGCTAAACTTTAGGAGAAACTCAGGAGAACAAACCTCTATAATCAAAATCACCCTTGCTCAGGTAGCCCTCCCTCCCTCTTGCTTCTTTGAGACCCACAGACACCGTCCTCATTTCCTGAGAGTTTCACCAGACTACGGGCTGCTTTCTGCCTCACACCTTGAGCAGCCATGGTGGAGCAGCTAAGAGGCTCTAGGTGTATTTGCCTCAATATGGGATACCTCTGGAAGTATTGCTTACAGTAGACCCTGCTCTTTTACAATCTTTGCTTCAGCTCCAGAAACATCTACAGAATCTCTTTAGCAACTCTAAAGTTATGCTAACAAATACAAAGAAATTTTTCAGATCTCCAGGCTTTGTCTAAATTTCTTCTTACATAGTTTAATCCTTTCTCTTTTTTTAAATAGGACCCTTTGTCCGTCTCTTCAACCATAGCTTCAATCAAGCAAATTCCTTAGAAATTTAGCAAAGAAAATATTATGAGGAGAATTACCTCATTCTGTTCTTGTAAACTGTGTTTATGAAAAATACTGATCCCTGTTATTGCTTCAGAAATTCTGATTTCTTAGCCTAGTGTTGCCAAGAACACTTTTCTACAGCTCTGTAACAGCAAATTCTCACCTCAGCTGCATTCCTGCTCTTGGCAGACATTAGGATTTTAATTTGAAAAGAACTGAGCAGTTGACTAAGTTCTGATCAGTGAAGCACTTAAGGATTTGTTTCCATTTAATCACTCCATTTTTACACACTTACAATTTGTTGTTTTCAACTGTTTGGTGCTTAGCACATTCAGGAACCACACTAAAAGTGTATGGAGAAGTGATGAATGTCTCTTGAACTTGCTCTGAGTTGTTGTGTGTATGGTCTTCTCAAAACACAAAAGGAAGGTCATTAAATTGATGTGCCACACTTCCTAAGAAGTTTGTTAACTTCAGTGGTCTGTTTTTTTATTTCCATTTGAAATGTTACTGCCTTCCCAGACACTTCCTGCTTTTTATAGAAGCAGTCTTATCTTGTCCTAAAGAAAACAGGAGTTCACTGGGCATTGTTAAAAGCCTTTTCACAACACAGGCTTCTGAACTTCAGTGATAAATTAAAAAAATCCTGTATACAATTTGTCAAGGTTTTCTAGCATTTGAGGGTACTTTGGCATGAAACCCATTCTTCAAATGTATGATCATTATCACTGCAATTTCTCTCCTTGGAGAGAGCAAGGTGACATCCTCACTGCTCTAACAAATCTTCACAGCGGCATCCTCCCATTAAAGATCTGAGTTTTACTAATTCAAGTCACAAATTACTGAGCAGAAGTGGAAATGATATGATACTAATTAAAATTTGTGGTTTTCCACATCAGAAATACAGGTAAGTTACCTAAACCGTCTTCTCTAATCCAATTTCACTATAAAAGTTTACAGATAAATTCACTTGAAAGAATGTTGAGGACATCATAAGAGTGGTTATTGTCTCTTGGTAATGATCTTTATTTAATGCCTGGATCAATATCTTAAAATAATGAATATTTTCCAGACTCAGAATAACAAAGGCCAATATAAGACTTTAGACTCATAAGAATATAAAATCTACAGCAATAAAAAACAAAACAAAACAAAACAAAAAGCTACTGATATGAAAATAGCCTTGCTGACAGTAAAACAATGAATTTGTAGAATTTCTGTTGTCTTCCAAACAAATTTTTGTTCCTGATGTTTTCACACATCTTCTTGTAGTCTATAATTCTTTGCCCCAAATGCCTTATCCACAATGTTATATTTGTGTATATATAAGTTCATGGTGCAAGGCAAGTTTGATGGCTATTATGGAGGATTAGAACAGCCACTGAAGGAACTGAAGTAACAAAGTGTGTTTTAAGTGACATGTTCAGGGACTGAAACATACACGTGAAATTTCAGGGAGAAAATGTTTATGAGGATCCTAGAGGCCAAAGTTTGTTTGCACAGAGTGTTCCTTGAAAATTTTCAAGCAGTAGAGACCTCTATCACAAAAAAAGAAAAAAAAAAAAAAAAAAAGTCTGTTTGCCATGGTACCTTTTTTATAATGTATGAAGGATTAACTAAGTATAACACTTTTTTATTTATATACTGAAATAGAGACTCTCCACTCCAAGTTGTAGGCTCTGATCTTGCAAAGAAATGCTCTGAGTAACATCTTACTATTCCCACACAGTAGAGGTACAGTGGAATTTCAGAAGTTACATGTTTCCCTGTCATTAATGTCTTTGCCCTATTGCAAATTTCTTCTGTAAAGGAAAGTGTGGGTGACATAGGTTTTCTTCTTAGCAAGGCTGAGGTAAGCAGGAGTAGCAGGAGATATGGCCTACATACAGAGACCTTCCCTTTCAAAAAGGGTTTTGTAAATTCTTTGTTAGTTAGTAAAGTTATAGCACAAAGAAATATTTATAAACAAATAAACAAATATATCATTTTATTTTTACTTTTTTAATCCCATAGCTGAGTGATTAAAAACTCACAGTTGTTAAATTTCTCCCAACTCTTATACATTAGTAAGATCAAAGCACTTAACATGATGAGACCCAAATGCTGCCAACCAAAGAACTTATGTACTAATGAAAAGTATATCTAATGGTTGTATATTTTCTAAAATGAAAATTTTAGAAGAGTGGTGTGTCTAATTGAATGTCACAATATCAGTAATTGTGCTGTCTATGAAAGAAATTTATTCCAAAGTCAAAGTGTCACCTTGCTGTCAAATAATCCCATAGATTATCATAAACAGAGCTAGGGAAATTGTGCTGTGACTGAAAAGATGTGTGATGTGAATCCTAGTCATTACCGAAGACATGACTTCCATTGTAATTATCTGCCTATCACAATAGCTTCCTTCTGCCAGCTCTTGCTTACCTGCTGCCACACAAACTCATTAACATTTCCGTCCATGCAATACCATTTGTACAGTTAACCTTTGCGCAAAGTGGGGTCACTTTTTCATTATGATGGATTCTGTAATACCACAACAACTTGCATTGAGGATTAATATTTCTCTTTTCTTCATTTATGGTTAAATTAGAAATTAGTCTAACACCTGGGTTCCATTATACTGAGTTGCCTTGTCGTGTGTGGAAAATGCAATTTGGCTTATAGGTAGCTTCAGTGTTCTTCATCTAGGAAGAGATTAAACTGCTATTGCCTGAAGCTACTTTTAAAGGCAGAAAAATCCTTGCACATTTCAGCTGGTTTTAGCAGAAAATAAATTAAAGAATAATGTTTTTCACTCTTAGATTAAAAAGTTTAGAAAGTATGCAAAACTTCTACTATATCTAGCCTTTATAATAAATCTTACAATCAATTTGCTGCATGATGCCAGACTCAAAATTGATTTGGTATTGATACTTCAAATTGATAGTAGCAATCTTAGGTTTTTACTTCATTTTTATGATCTGTAAGCATAGACTCTTGTTACATTTGTTGGTTCACTGGAAACTATGAACTGTTTCTGCAGTGCCCATCTTCCATAAGCAGTTAGTTGATCCCTGTAAATTTAGATTAAAATTATTACTGGCACTGGCACTTTTAAGATTGACTGTAAATACATTTTTTAAATTCAGCAGTAGTGAGAAATAGAAAGCAAGGGTTTGTGAAAGCCAGAGGAAATCTATCATGTTTCAGGTCTTGAACAGATCTATGCAGTTTTTTGCAGTTAATGCAAAAAACTTTTTGTTTAAAAAGTCTGACATTTTTTCTAGCAATTTTATGAGGTTTGTGAGGTACCTGGTATTAACCCTACACTTCTCCGAATGATGAACTTTGTGAAACTATGATGAGTATGTTGTTATTCTGCATTTATTAGTCCTCCCCCTCATATATAGCAGACACTGAGCTGCATTTTTGCTGGTCATGTTTCTTCCTCTCTTAAGAGATCCGATTCTAAGGTCAGCTGGAATATCTCTCCTCACTTCCTTTTGCTAATTTCTGGTACTAGTTGATACAAAACCAGGGAAGCAAATATCTTACATTCCAATATCTTGCATGTTGGATTAGGGAGGACTTTAAACATCAACAGAATGAGTTAGGTCAGGATGCATTTTATATGCTGATCCTAAGTGCATGTTTACCAGATTCAGCCCATGAATTTGGTACAATGCATACTGATTTGAGACAATGAAAATGTAAATAAGCTTTTGAAGTTCTCCATGAGATATGTTTATAGATATAATACATAGACTTAACTCTGTTATCCCCTAGCCCCATAATATAGTACTTCCCATGCTAATTATCTAGTTAGACCCACAATCTCTGAGCTGTATTTGCATGACTTGTTCTGTCTGGTCTCTTATTGCCTTGCCTGCAGATTTATTTTATTTGAGTTAGCTCTAACAGCATTTTTTTCTAGTTGCCAGGTCGCTATGGCTACTTTGTTTATCCTTATATAGTACAATCATTGGTTTACTTATTTAAAAACAACAAGCAGTTACCTATGTAGAACGAGTTATTCATATATGTGTACTATAGCTAAATACAGAGCTGCTACAGTAGCATATGCCTTGAGAAGGAGAGGCACAAGGCGGAGCGTGGAGGAATACAGACTTGGGTTGATAAGAAATGGGACATAGACCTGGTACTGAAGACCCGACAGCTATAAGCAACTCTGGCTTGTGATGGCTTGTAGTAACACTGCTCCCCATACTCCAGCCAGAATGAAACCACTGATCTTAGGACCCAGAGGAGCAGGGAAGAGGAGACTATGACACCAGCAGAAGAGATAGAATCTAAGAAATGTGTGTATAAAATGGTGACTGTATTATTATTACCACTGCTTCCTGAAATAATTATATTTGGTCTAATAATGATTTTTGGATTATTTTTCAATTATGTTAAAAATAAGTTCTTGACTTTATTTATAAAGCAAGTTTTCTCTTTGCCCTTCAACAGTATTTTGAACATAAAATCTAAAATTATCAGAAACATAGAAAGATCATAAGGAGAATTCAAGGAACTAAAGAGGTTTTGTCCCCCTATTCCTGTAGCCCACAAAAGTTTGAGAAGCCCTTCTATGGACCAGCTTCAAGCATGGGGTGATCCATCTGCTAAGATCACTGCATTTTAATTAATTTGTCCTTGTGCCTTACCTATCAACCATAACCTCACCTGGGGAACACATTCAAGATGAAAATCACAGAAATACCTTAAACTCAAGGAAATCATTTGGATTTAATCATATGATTTCTTAAAATTGGAGTTAATTGCCGGCTATTCATAATCCCAGGAAAGGAGCATTCTACTATTTTTGTAAGAGAATGAATGTCTCAGGTATATGGTAACTCTCAGCCAGAAAATGGTTACATGTTAACAAAATAATGGCTATTTTCATGTCATTTTTAAGGAAGATTCTTACTGCAGCTTTAAAACATTATAATGAATATGTTCCCTTTGATATTTTGTTATAAATGAGACAAAAATAGAATATATTTTTCATGTGCTAAGTTTCAGTGTAAACAAGAAATGTACCTTGTTTCTTGTAAACAAGGTTCCTAATACTGAAGGCTTTCAAGATCTGCGGAATTTTCACACGTGGGATGGGAAGTAGGTACTCAGTGTCTGAAAAAACTGAGCCTTAGTAGTGCCATTGGTACTTAACTTTCCACAATTTAATGAAACAAAATGGCTTTTAATTTCAGGTGAAAAGAAGTCTTAATCAGTTCTGATTAAGTATAAAAGTAAAGTAGATTAACTAAAAGGAAAGATATAAAAGCATTTTATTGCACAGACAGTTTGAAACACTTTATAATTGCGGGAGCAAGGGTTAAACCAGATAGCATACATTTTAAGTAGGCACTAGAGCAACATGCCAAATATGTCCATATTTGCATATACTTTATTTAAAAAACATGCCAGCAGTGCCTTATATATTCAGAGCCTGGCAAGTGGAAGTCAAAGAGGTCACCTGTACAGCTGGTGCAGGTAATGGAATTCCCATCAGGCAGATTTAGAAACTCTGAAGAAATGTGCTGAACACAACACTCCATCTGTTTGTAACCTATTGAGACAAACATGCAATTTGCATGCTTTAGAAAATAGGTTCTGCGTCTTTTAATACAATAGCGTATACCCCGGGTGCTTTATTACATTTCTGAATGTGTAATGTATATGGCAATTGTATGAATATACACATAAACACATGCAAGTCAAGTATTCTAGCAAGTTAAGTAATGCGTTTGCCACCCCAATACAAAATCAGATAAAGAAAGTGAGAAAGATTCTAGTGATTTTAATGATTGATCTAATAAAGCAAATTGTGAGAAATATTTTATTGCTAGTCTGTACCAGGTGGTTGTTACTAATAGCTGTCTAAGATGAACATGAAATAAATAATAAAATCAATGTGAGAAGATGAAACAGTAAGCCTGGAGAGTATAAGAAAAATACTAGTGGGAGACATAATGGGCAAAAATTCATCTTTTAGACAACTACGAGGCGCTTCAGTGACATGTAATGTAGTAATTTTGCTGCAGAACCAAATTAATGGCAACATTTCTAGTGTTTGTTTTAGTTTTTAAACAACTTTTTTACTCTCTAGTGGGAGAGACAATAACTTGAGACAATGAGCATAAGAGTTTGTATTGTACAGTAATTATCGCATTGCAACTTTTATTCTGTGCCCTAGTTGTAACTTTGCCGTGATTCCCAACTAGATTGCCTCGGAAGCAGACAAGGGAATACACACCTGCTAATGTTATTGTTTTTGGCAGTAGCTGATTGCTTTTATGTCTCACTGCCTGCCCTCCTACCAGCTTCATTCCTTTTCCCTGGGATTTCTGGATGCCCAGCAGTCCGCTCAAAGCAGTAACGGGACAAATGACAGCTGTCTGTGTTCAGCTCAACTATATTTTGCATGCTTGGTTAGTCCAATCTACCGTCCTTGGGTGCACACTGTGCATTGCAAATGCTTTGACCACTGTGCAGGTGCTGCAGAGCCAGCCTGCTCACGCACAGAGGTCTGACACAACTGTCCTCAGCTAGACTCGTTACACATGTGCAGAATGTCCTGGCACATGCATGCTTTCATTTGTGTAACAAATCTGGGAAGAAGTGAACAAATTCATGTCCTAATAATACAGCGTAACTTTCTCTGTTTTGTACTCCGCTGTGCTGGATGTGTTGGACAGTGGGACAGAAATAGTAGGTAGCGTCAGATTTCACTGCCCTATGATTATCTGAAAGATAATTATGGTCTATACAGATGAGGGCTGTGCTGTCATGTCAAGTGAGATGCATGTGTTGTGGCTGGATTTTGAATCCTGAGTGTGAACCAGGCATACACGGCCTGGTGTGGTTGAACTGGGAAACTGAAGGTGCTGCTGCTGCAGGAGCTGGATCCATGTCTGCACTCTGAGGTACTGCCGGCAACTTCTGTTTCGTGGAAGAGGATGTGTCTTAAGTATTGGGTAGCCCCATTTAGCCTGATTCACTGTGTAAAGATATCTTATGTATCAATGGTGTTGATATGATCATCCATCCGTTTCCTATCTTATCAATTGTTCACACGGCTGACCTGATAGAGAAAGGATATGAGGTGAAGCAGGTCTGTAAGGTTAAAGAAATAAAAAAATTCTGGGGAATGAGGGAATTGAGATTGAGGCAGTTGCAAATAAATTTTGAGTGGCAGAAAAGTGTAGGTATTGAAGACCTGAGGGTGTTGTAATGATGCTGATGGCGGCAGATGAAGAAACAGTGTGTTATAATGAAGGGAGCAGAGAAACTAAAGTTTATGGAAAGCATGAGGAATAGGTAGATCTCTTTTGGTGAGGCTATGTAAAGGACATGACAAATTCTTTGGAAACTTCAGTCACTGGGTATTTTTAGCAGCTATCTTGCTTTACAGACCTTTCAGCTTCACTCTTTACACCAAAAAAATGTGTATTTTTAATTAAATGAATACTTAGCGCTATGTGTATATAAAAAGTAACTAGGCTTTCACTCTGTGTCAGTAGTATCTTCTGATCATGCTTTGTCCATTTAATAACTGGGTGAGTACCCCGTTAAAGATCTGCAGTTAATCTGTAGTTAAATATCTGCATCAGCTTCTCCTCATACCATCACAAAAGCTTGGAGTAAAAGGAATATTTACAAACACTTGCATTTTATATTTCTTTATACATATTAAATCCTTTCTTCCTTTAAAAGATTGTCAGAAAGAGTTGTAGGTAATTTAGCACTGAGATAAAAAGGAACAATAAGGAAGATTATTAGTAATAAAATCTTATCTGCCATGGAGACAACTTCATGTTATATTAAGGAGTAACATGAAACATTTAGATATGAGCTGTGACACTTGATCCCCAAACTCTAAGCTCAACATATCCAACCTCATGTATTGTATTGTATTTAGTCCGTATTTAGCATATCTATGATACTAAATTAATATTCACTTTTCCACCATTAATGGAACTGATGAAAAGCGCTACTTTACTGAATTTATTACGTAAAGTGATTTCAAGACATGGCTTACATCAGTGTTCCTCAAAGGCCAGCAAAACTCACTGACAGTAATTGTTTCCTCCTTTTACTTAGAGTAAAATTTTGTCACTAAAAAGATCAATAAAAACAATCCTTTCATATAATGAAGGTGCAGTATATATTTCACCCTCTAAAAATTGATTCTTGGAAGGCCAAATGCTTTAATAACCAAGGAATGAGCAATGTGGGTTTCAGTTGTGTCTATACCACAGACTGACTCTGCAAATTGGGGAAAGTTAAGTTATCCCTCTGCTCTTCAATTTCCTCACCAAAGGGAAAGGATAATGGTGCTAAAGTGGAACAATAGTTTTTTAAACTATAGATGAAATGTACTGTGAAAGTGATTCTACTGGAAGAAGAAACTCATACCTTCTTTCCTAAATATGAAGTTTAATTTGTTGAAAGAAACATGTCTTTTACCTTTGCCTATGATTGCCTTGGAGAGCTGTGATAGGCTTATTATTTTATTTGAAAAATTTCCAAAGAAATAAGACAGGATTTATATAAATTGAGGTAATAGAAAAAGACTTTCTTAATATTCGGTTAAAGAAGCTGTAAATTCTAACTTATAATCACTGATTATGATGAAAATCAATCCTTAGGTAATTTAAAATATATTTTTACTTGGAAAACTCATTCAGAAATACTAATGAGTTATGATGTGATAATTAGATAATAGATTTATAAAAAAGAAATATTTTCATTTAGTATACAAGAAGAAACTGTATATGGACTTATATGTATGTGTGTATGTTATAAGTGTAAATAGCTATAGAGTTTCATGAAAGAGCATAAGTAACATGTGATTACATAATAGAATTTGTACAGATGTGGTTTTCATTTATTTATTTATTTTTCTAATTTGCAATAGAATCAAAGAGCAAGTTTTTATATTTTTCTTTCTGCCCCAGTGTATTCAAATGATATGTGGCATGATTAGTTGATTTCAGAATAGTTAAATTCTCATGTAGACTCAATCATTCATATGACATATAGAATCTTTTTAATGCCACTTTCATGAAATGTGGGATTTGAACAATGACATGGTTACAAAATACTTAAAGCTGAGATATCTTTAGGGATAAAAAAAAGAAGAACATGGACTCACTATTTTAAAAAATGCTTTTACTGCTCATTATCACTACGAAGAATATGCTAGCATTCCCACTTCATGCAAATGTCATATGAATCTCAAGTCTACATTTAATTATTGAGTGTTGTGATGGTGTGTTAAGAATTTCAATAACATCATATCCCCCTCAGGACCAAGAAATACTATATTAAACTTGGAGGAATCAGCAGAGCACAGTTAGTCATGTGGTATCTATAATATGATGAACTAGAAATATTTAAATATTGAAGAGGAGATTTTGGAAAGAGAATGAACATTGTTCTGTTATATTCAATTAACATGTTGACATATATAGTAAAGAAAAGGATGCTACTTCTATCAGTTGTATGTTTGTTAGAAAAATCAAGAGTAACATTAAGATCTTACTTGAGTTAGAAACAAAAATTCTCATGAATTTTAGTGAGGCCCAATAGTTCAGTTTAAATAGGCATAACTATATACCAGTTTCCTATTAGAAAATAATCACTGTTCTCATATGTTTGAATAATATGTCAGATACTTAAAGAGTAATTTCAGATACATATCCTACAACTCTTCACTTTTCTCACCAAATTGATTTTTATATCCCCTATAAATCCATATCTTAATCTTAAGATAATTAATGTCTTTAATACCTTTCACTCTCACTGTGAAAAACTCTTCTAAAATACCATTTGCAAGCTGTATTCTACTGTATCCTACTTCCTTCAGATATTTTCCTCAGTAAGAAAAAATTAGATAATCCTCTTGGGGGAGATAGAGGGAATATAACTCACATTTAAGTGAATTTTTCTGTTACTGGCATTGCCTTATATGTTTTTTTTCTTGATCTAGAATAAAATATTGATACTTTCCTGTTATCAAAGATATATTTATATGCAATACTTCAGCTTAGAATTTCAAATCAATAGTACAATATCACTGTTTTTTAAATTGACCTTTACCGTATTGAATACACATTTTTTTCATATGTGGACATTCACTGTCTTGCATTCTCTCCCCACACACAGATACATAAATATACATATCTATTAAAGGTCTTTACAATCAGGTTGGAAGTTGGGTTGGAGCTCTTTATCTTGCAGTATTGACATTGCAAGTTTTGAAACAAGTGGTTTTGAGTGCTGTAGTTTTGTTATGAAACAGAAGTTTTGTCTATAATCGATATAGGAGAAAAGATAGCTTTTCGATGCCCACCACATAAGACTGTTCTGACTAAATTTTTAACATATTGCACATATCTGTCCAAATACTCACTGAAGTTGACACTACCTCTTTGAATTTTGAATAAATCCAGGCAATCTGCCTAGAACATTTGCCTTGGCTCCACTCCAGTTGTTGTCGTAGACTATGCCTAACTTACTGAGGTTAGTTTTGCCTTTGGAGGGGAATAAAATGGGGAAATCAGCCAAATGCTCCTTGAGGTTTTGTTTTTCTTCTTGGGTTTGATTTCACCTGTGGAGAGAAATATCAAATTATCAACCACCAATACTCATCACTCATGGAACTGAAATGAATGATTACAAAACATTTTCCCAATATGATTTTTATTATATTTATTCCTTTTCAATCATAGCACTAATTCTTAGCTACCTGTGTTAAATAACTGTATTCTGAAAACCGAGATAGGTAGCATTGTACTGGTTAAAACATAGATGGGGTGGAATTTAACCATCATTTATAGCAGAGGCGTGAAAATAAATAAAAGTTAATGGTTTATTTCTGGTGAAATAATAGGCACTGTATTACATACTAACCTAACCTGTCACTTTTAGAAGATGTCTGCTTTCCATGTAGTGGTGGCTTTTGTTTTGGGGTTCTTAAATCCTCTTCTACAAACAGAGGTGACATAGCTTGCTCGTCTAATTTATAATCCTTTAATCCTCAGACATTTTTCTCATCTTATGAAATTGAATTTTAAATCGATCTCTAATCTATGCTTGTTCAAATATTGTTTAGTTGACCTTTCTTTAGTACATTACTTGTCTCAAGATTATGCTGAATATATATCCTTGACAAAGGGTCGCAAAAGCGATGTTTATATTGGTCAGACATCCAGGATATCTTGTCATATTCCACATGAGAATGCAAAAAAAGAAAAAATCAACATTAAGGCAGGGTAAATCTTTTGTCTTTAGAATGATATTTCAAGGTTAGAATAAAGGCATGTTAATGGGGCAATTTAGCATGTAATGAATAGTGCACTGCAACTGTGTATCTTATATTTCTTCTACTATCTGTATTTCAGTTTGCTGTATTTTCAATCCCACCTTTCTATGAATAGTAATGTTTATTTTTTTCTAAATGAAGTAAACTTAAGGATTGCCAATCATGTAAAGCGTAATATTAGACTTCTCATAGCTTTTCTTTTTTTTTTCCCCGTTTTAATATCTGAAAATGGAATATATCAAGGTAGCCCTTCAAACATAAAAAAAAAAAAGATATATTGACAACATTTGCAGGTGTACACATTTTGTTAGGCAGCTACACAAAGAATTTCACAGGAGGAAAGCTGATAACTGAAACATGGGGCATTACACCTTGCAACTCTTACATGAGGATTTTGTTTAAACTCACAGGTTTTATCACAAGACAGATGTCCAATAGCTGGCCATGGAGCTGAGAAGAAGGAGGGCACCCTTTGTTAGTTCATTATCTGTCTAGTTAGCTAAGCATAGGTGTGATTGATTAACCTAAATCTTTTGCAAGTTTTGGTATTTCTAAGCCTGTAAATAGGTGAAAGAAGGTAGATATCTAAGTGGCTAACAAATCACTAGAAATGGAGCAGTTTCTATATCTCTATATCTGGGGCTGTTTTTCTGGGTATTTCTGTATCTGGAACTGTTTATATATCTGAACTTTTTTAATCCATCAGGGATGTTGGACTGATGATCTCTAGAGGTCCTTTCCAACCTCAGCCATTCTGTGATTCTGTGATCTTCTGTAATATACACACATCCTCCAGGATCGTCTGTTCCTGGCAGATGAAGATTATAGATGTGCTGAAGAGCTCTATGGAGGTGATTAGCTCCAGCTATTGATGATGAGGGAACTTGGGGAGCTTATTTCCTAGTTATGTATGTGCCTAAAGTCAAGTGGGATGACTCTGAATTCAGGAGTTTTCTTTGTAGTGTAAAAACTTAGCCACCTGCTGCTGATGTGACAGCTTTCTCTCTTTTGACTCAGTGCACTCTTGTAGGCCCAGATCCTTTAGAGGTTTCAAGGTGTCAGCAAAGTGCAGGCTACTCTCATCTGCAATGGGCACTGGCAATTATCTCTGCCTCTTCTCAATAGCCTCTTCTATTTTTCACTCTGCGTTTGTAGATCTTGGTTCAGGAGTCAACATTGCCCAGATGCTGGTACTGTAACAGCCGCATTTTCTTCTGCATTCAGAGGTGCAGAAACTGACATTTAATTCCTGATGGCTCTCCTAGTCAATTCAAAGGTGGATGCACTTCTTTTTCCTTTAGTAAATATATTGTGAGCTATTCACAATATTTGAACATTATTATTTTCTGACTTAATTTTAAATTTTATCCTTGGCATTGTCTCTGACATGTTGCATAGTAATATTGAGACTGTCTACTTAAAGAAATACTTGGTCCAAATTATGAAAAAAATCATGCATATATATTACTTCCCGTCTTGTCTGAGATTTACTGCCTTTACTATTGCAAAGACACTCCAAAATATATTAGTTAAATGGAGCTGAAATTCATTCATGCATATTTTATGGAAAAAAATACAGATATATCTCCAGTTTTAAGTTATAAACTATGCCTTTTCTTGGACTATTAAAATAATCTTCCCCATTTAAAATGAACTACATAATGAAAGTGATGTACAGTAATAATTTTGCATTTTTTAATAACATAAAGCACTTTATCATAAAATGCATTTTGAGGAGTTTTATGCATAAATTCAAGCACTTTTGTTCCATTCTGCTCAGCAAATACAGGAAGAAAGTGATATGCAGCTACTATCTTAAAACAGAAAATAAAAAGAGGTAGAATTAATTTAACTGTCATGAACACTTCTTCCAAATTTTGCTAAAATTAAAGAGGATATGTTAAAGACAGTTGGATACCTGGGCTGAGGGAAGCCAGACAAAATCATGCAATAGGAAATGTCAAAAAGAGAGTAGAGGAAGACTTTAGTTTATTTAATACACCTTAGACTACCAATTTATGTGATTCAGGAAATTTTGCTGAGGCTGAAGAGCAGCTATTTGATCTTTGGGAAAAATTCTATCTGCACCATGCTAAACAAGATTTTTTTTGTGCTCTGTCTTCATCAACAAAAGCAAAAGTACCTGACTACAGATTACACACAGTCTGACTGTGTTGTGCCTAAGTTATTAATAATGAAAAGGATATAAATGGAACTGGAAACTCATAATGTGTTTAGTGATGAAAAATGAGTTGTGAATCAGTGTTTTAGATTATAAAAAGCAAGGTCTGTATGAGTTAAACTCCAAAAATATCATGGAAAATCAATCATCTTGGATATAAAAAGATATTAATTAAATTCAGTCTGAGCTGAAAAGCAAATTCCAATAAAGTATACAAGAAATAAAAAGTGCAGACCTATTGCAAGACAGGTAGAATTAGAAACTCTTTATTAACCACCCCTAACTCAACACTCCACTATTAACCACTGCTAATCCACTGTTCTTGCTTATATGACAGTATTTCAAAAGACTTAAGTAAATTAGAAAGATTCTTTGTTCTCTGGGTCTCTTAATTTTAAGAGCTGCAAAGATTTTTAACAGAAATAGGCATGTTATTATACATATGCATGCATGAAATATAAGTAGAAGTAGGAATCCGTGTAAGGCCTAGAAGGAAAGTGGAACGAAGGGTTAAAAGAATGGCCTTGTATTGATGTCAGTGTTGAACGACAGAGCAGTTGCTTCTTTTGGGTGGTTTAAAATTGATACTTTCAGCTGGCTTTAAGGTCTCCTCTCAACAAATAGACTTCCTCTTGCACATAAATTTCATCTCTGGAAATACTCTTAGAATGAGCAGAATGAAATGTTTGTTATCTGTAAATCCTGAAGAAACATTTTAGAAGTTTCTAGTCTATAATCAAAAGTTCAGACCCAGGTTTTGATTATTTCTCTAGCAATAGATGTTCTCCATGCAACTCATTTTCTATTTAAGGGAAACCGCAGCTGAAGAGTATAAGAACAAAAAGAGCAATAAGCACTGATGGAGAAGACGTGCCATGTAGTAATTCTAAAGTGGGTTTAGCCTGGACTGGTATTCTCTTGCACCCTTCAAGATAGGACATGGAATATAACAAATCTTATTGAGTGCAGCTGATTTCTGCTAATTCCTTCACAGCCGCTCTTGTCAAAATGCCTTGCTTTGCTGTCTCCTTCATGCTGCTTCATGGGGATGGAGTCTTTTGAACCTCCTAATAAAGTTCATGGTCCATAAAAGCTCTGATCTGGACTTTACCTGCCAGGTTCTGTTTCATTTTCATCCTGTTTTGACTAATCTTCACAGATTTAATACTAAAACACTCTGTTAGAAAGCTGTCTATTAAAAAAGGGGTTGAATAGAGCTTAGAAAATGAGATTTTTTTTTTTAATCATAAAAGTTAAACTGTGTCTTTGGCTTCTTTCCCAGCCTTTCTGGTTAATATAGCATGGAATTTTTATAGCCTGAATTAAAAATAATTACAAGAATCTTGGAAATCGTATGTTTTCAAGACATGTGTCTTGCAAATAAAAGCCTAACTAATTATGTTATTAAGCAATTACTATTGTCTGGTGACTAGCAAATATATGTTTTAAAATCCAAAAGAAAATTTGCTATAAAATAATAAGCTTAGATTCTATTAATTGAATTAAACAATGGATGATAAAATGAAAAGAGACTTCTTAGCTAGTTACTGTGAATAATACTCTAAAGTGGATTTATAAGCCAGTGGGCAAGCTTGCTGGTTGGGATGGTGGAATTAAAACAGCATTCAGGCAAGACCTCTTCTTCAAGACTAGTTTTTCTTTCAAGCAAGAGTGTGAAATGGATATAAATAAGCTCCACATATTAAAGACCACCTGTAAAGTGATGATAGAAAACGCTACAGCAAGATGCAATTTACCATGCTGCATCTACTGGATTATCATTTATTATTTTATACACACACATACACTTAAAGAATCCTTTGTCAACACCAGCACCTGTCCTTATAGGAACAGATTTTACCAATCCAGCCATGGAGAGATTCACATGAAGACTTACTTAGATCTGGATCTCTTTTTCACAGTAGGAGCTGTCATATCTCGCTTCCTGTAAATGATAAAAGATCTCCTAGATTTATTCTAGGACATTTCATTTCATTTCACAGGACTCGGACACAAATATACACACGTCCAAAGGTAGCATGTCATATTAGGGCAAAATGTTTCTGTACAATTGTGTTGTTACGGTTAGAAAAACCTGGTTCAGGCTTACCAGTCTGGTGAAACCTTTGAAAAACAGGTTACTAACATGACAAGTTAATGCGCTCTTTTAAAAAATAGATTTAATCTGGCCTTTTCCTTCTATGTAACTCTACTAGTTGTCTGTGCAGTTAATATTTCATTGCGGTAACCAGCTGGGAAAGGCATATTAGAACTTTTTAATGATACCTTCAAAATCTCCATCTCATATTTTTCCTTAATATAGAGTACTGGTAAAGAAACCAGGGCTGTAGCTTAATTCTGAGTGGAAATTCCCCTTCTCCCCCAGATATTATTGGGAAGTTTTAGAATGTTTGCTTTGGACAGAGAGACTCAGGGAGGAGGAGCTCTGACATCGCATGGGAATGAAGCACTCAGTGCTCTCTGATGTTGTGTGGGACAGTTAGTTGATAGGAAGCAGAAGGGGAAGGAGAAGGATTTAGGAATACAGCCACTATGTAAAGATTATGGAGTCCTGAAAAAGACATAGTTGGGGTATGCTTTGTGCAGAAACATACTCTGTACCTATGGGTGAGGTGCCCTGCACTCATCTTCTCTTAGGTTTCTTATACTATATAAATTGTTTCATACCAGAATTCCCTCTGAAGAAGAGCCATACTACATGATTCATAGCATGGCATAACCACTGCCAAAAAAACCCCAACAGCAATCCCTGAGTTCTTTCAACATGCTGCTGTTTAATTGAAAGCACCTGCTGAGAGGTGTTTAAGATTGAAAGCCCAAAAAATATTAAGGCCTGGACTGAAGTTCCCTTAGTACTGACAATGATGTTACATCTTCAGGAAGGAATGTGTCTGTGTGTGGGATATAACCCTAGCCTCTTTTTTATCATCTAGAACTGTAGAAGTTCATGTATGCAGTTGATAATAGGAATTATGCTTAGAGGAACATAATAATATATTTTTGGAGGGATATCCATCAGATGAGACATTTTTCTTTTACTAACTGAGGGACAATATGACTTCCATGAGCACCCTCAGCATTTGTCTGGTTGTACTCATCCAGATTTTTGAGCGACACTTCCTCTTTGGGACAGTATTTGTGCTTTGAACGCAGAGTTGTCATCTTCTTAGGAGGTTGCATGCTGGCGGGATGATGAAGGTGTCTTCGTTTGGTTCCCCCTGCACTCACTGAAGTCTTTTCTCCTCTTTAGACTGTTCATTGAGTCACTTTCTATTGATCCAACCTGATCGTATGGAATGGGAAATTAAAAGTGTTTGGATTAAAATTGTTCCCTGGAAAGATGTCTCAGCTGGAACATGACATCTAGAGGAAATAATTAAGAAAATAAAGCAAGTAATTTCCTTTTTTCTTTTTTTTTTTTCTTTTTTTTCCCTCAGCTCCAGTGTGTTTAGATTAGTTTCATGCACAGGCTGAAAGAGAAAACTTGCTAGTAGCAGCTGCCATTGCCTTTCCTCCTGCTTCTGCAAGAGGTCTGCACTTAACTCTTACAATATAGACTTGATACTTCCCTTCCCAGAACCTCCAAACTAGCATGTTGAAGATCCTCTCCAGTATAGTCAGGTATTATTAGGTCAGTAACAATTTCATAGGAAATCATCTGGTTGCTCTGCTTAGCCATTTACTGGGATGCTCCATGTAGAGGTCATTGCTCAGCTGCTCCTCAAACAACATTTCCTGATTTAATTTATTGCCTCTGAGCATGATAATATCTCACAGGCAAGCTGAATTGTAGAAAATATTTTATTCGTCACATCAAGACAATATACATATAAATATGTATGAATATGTCATCCTCAGTGCCCAAACCATCTGTATAAGTGTCACCAGAAGTTCTATTGGTCACTTTTCTGCATGACTCTGCTTATTTGCAGTCTGATTAGAGTCATGAACTCCCACTTGACTCCTAATTAGCAAAGCAGCTATTGCTCATATTATTTCTTTGTTATAGCCTGCTATTTGGGTTTACTTACATAGCAAACAGATGTATCAGATGACATATGGATAGTTCTAGGAGAATAAAGTTGTCAGTGGACTGACTGCCAAGGTATTTCAATTCAGTTTTAAGGAACCCATTCGGTTGTCCTTGTTCTTGCTGGTCTTCAATTTACTGGTAACCAAGTACTATCAGGTGACACTGAGTTTATAATGGGTGTGACTGATGGGGAGCAGAATGTGAACAAATAATATTCACAGAGGCATGTACAAGTTTTTATCTGGCAGCATTTGTATTATAAGTTCATTGTATTAAATCTGCTCATTTGGTTTTAGTTCATCTGCTGAATTTATTCCTCACATAAGAAGTTGATTTTTGTCACTGACTGTCATATGACACATCTGATGGTTTATTTATTTATTTCTATTCTTATTTATTTATTTTGCCTGAAGATGCTTATTTGAGGATTATATCAGCAGTGGTCGAAATACTAGCTGATTGATGAAGATCTCCTCAAATGACTAGCCTGTAGGTTAGAGGCTACTTAAAATCAAGAATTGCAAAAAGATACAGTGAATATACAGCATAAGTTTATTTGGCAGGAAAAGAGCTACATGATTTTGAGGTAGCATCATGTAGGATGTGTGCATGCTTCAGATGACTCTGAAATTTCTTATATAGATGTTATTTCAAGGACTTCAAACAGGTTAGGCTTGTGACCTGGTGTTGAAAAAAGGCATGAATGTGTATCAAGCTTCAAGGAAGATCCTGAATGGCTTGTACTGGTTTTGTAATGGAACAGAAATTTTGGAAATAAAATTTATTGTTGATAAACTTTCAGCATTAAGTCAGTGTTTCCCACAAGAAAACAAGTAACAAAACCTACAAGAAACAAGTAACAAAACCTACAAGAAACAAGTAACAAAACCTTACAAAAACAGAAAAAAAATGCTAATGAATTAAGACTTTCTTTAACTCAAAATTACATATTTGTATACAATGATGTGGTTTAAAATTAAAATTGTACCAATGTGAATACAGATTCATGCTCAGTTTCAAAACTGTTTCCAAATGTCTCTATGTCATTCATGCCATTCCATTCCTTGGATATTCGGATCAGACTGACCATTTAGATCTCTGTAATTTTTACTAGAACATTAGATTTTGCAACTATTTTAAGAAATACAGAAATGAAATCCTGGTAACTTCCTGTCTGGAAAAAAAAAGAGAGTTCAAGCCAATGTTGAATAAAACTTACCCTAGTTCACTAAATATACAGTACCTAGAATGGAAACTCTAGCTAAATGGTAACATTCTTTTAAGTTAAATATTTTTAAAAGTGCAGCCTTCCTTCAAGGAATTTCAAAACAAACAAACAAATTTTTCTGATTGTTGATTTCATAAATCAACAAATATATTCTCATGATAAAATAGCTTACAATTCTATCAAGAGAAAACAAAGCTTATGTCAAAACAAACAGACAAACAAACCAAAAAACCGGACATTTCTTACTCCTTTATTGGCACATCCTGTTTTACAACTACAGACATGAAAAATAGTTTAGAGATGTATTCGTTTGTTTTCCTTTAATCCTAATTCCTAGAGGAATCTTTTCTCTAAGGAAAATTCAAAATCCCTCTTCTACAGAGGAGGGAAACTTTCAGACTCAGTGGAGGCAAATCCTGCTCTGGAGCTCAGAATTCTTTATATTAAAAATATGTGCTAAAACAAATGCTGGGAATAACGCCTTTGATTTACCGCAAGATCTCCTGCCTCTCTTCAGTGGTGGCTACATGAAGATATTTTGCGTGATACCTTAGTAGCAATTTAGCACAAAGATAGCTTCTCAGACCAGCTTCCCAGGAAGTACTGAATGTGAGGTCAAGTTGAAAGTGGAGTAGCTATTTTACGGCAAAGTGCTCATACCATGGACTTAAAGACATCTGCAGTGAAGGACTAGCTTGTTGGTAAGTTCGCATCAGTAAATTTCCGTTCTTTAATCTCCTCATGGAGATAAGCCCTCTGAAGGTTTAGGCACTGCAAATCAAAGTCATTTAGTGGAAAGTGGAAACTTGCACCAAACAGGCTATAAAGAGATGAAATAGCAATCAAAGTACAGGGCAGATAAAGCAGTATGCACTCAATCCACAGGATTTTCCTCATTGCACATTTCCTCACTTAATGTTAGTTAGAAGAAATACTTGCAAAATAATTATCCTGAACAGTTAGCTTTTAATGAAACAGAAAATTATCTCTTGCTTATCAGTGCTAATCTTTGTTGTTTGCTAATTTTAGTCTTTTTATTAATTAAATGGTTAGCATAACAGTATATTATCCTCACATGAAGGGTTTCTAAGTCTGTGAAGTCTATGAAGGGCCTCTTCTGAAGGGCCCATACCTTGCCTGAAGGTGGTCCAAGGGGCTGGCAGGGTAAGAGCAGGCATCAAACTGGTAATAGAGCAAAATGTTCTCCATCTCCTTGCTCTGCCTGCAGTGTGCTCAGGTAGATCATTCTCAAGATGTGGCCAAAATTAAACTACGTGACCTTCTGCCCTCTTAAAGGGCAAAATTTAGACTATCCTTAAACACTGTCTATAATGAATGAAGAATGCACCTATTGACATTCAATTAAAGATTTCCATTTATTTTGTAATTTATAAAAGATATTTTTAAGATCATACTTTATAAGTATAAATTTATAAAAGGATCTTTTATAAAAGATCCTAGGATGTATAAAATATCCTAATGGAATGATGAGCAAGAATCAAAAGAGGATTTAGCAATGCTCTGTAAACTTTATCTTAGAACTTCTTTATTTTTCTTATTTATAATCTTTTAGCAAACAGTATAGGATTTCATTTTAGTTTGATTTTGTTTTGGTAGGAAGGAGGAAAAATGAGGGCCATGTGTAGCATTGGTACTGAAATCCTCATGGAAAGCAGAGTATATATCTTATCATAGAAAAAGTTTTATAAACTAAAGAAAGCTTAGAGGGCTTATTTGTTTATTATTTATTTATTATATGAACACCCTAATTACCTTTGTTTTAATGAAACTTTCAAAATGATACAATCCCAAAAGTCTGAAAACTTCTGTCAATTTTTAGTGTATGTCAAATAGGAGATTCTTCTGGAAATTTCACTTCACCCATAACTATAATTTTTAAGTTAATTTAAGTTAATGAATATGTACATTCTGGCAAACACGAATCAAAATTGCAATCCTGATATGCTCAAAGCAATGTAGAGAAGCATATCCAAATCAAAAATCATAATAATTGAATAATGGAGCATAAATCATTATTTTCTTTTTTTTTTTTCCAAAATTTAAAGGTAGACCTTTAATTCTAACTTTGATTTTATGATGATGTCGCAGTAAAATGCGATAGGTTTCATTATTTTCCTTTTTTTTCCCTTATATTTTCCATCATTATGTCCTTCTTTATTTTCTTTATTCCTTTTTTCAACTACAATGTAAACTTATGAAATATCAAAAATGAAATTTTGATTTCATTAGATTTTTAATGTTGAGTGTTATATATCTGAAAAACAAACAAAGAAAAAATGCCCTTCCAGTTAAAGAACTAAGCTGAAGGAATGCTAGTAAGCTATGTCCTGGCAGCCAAAATATACATCAGGCAACTAATTGGGCTTTCTGGATTGGTTATTATGTCAATGAGCAGAAATCTTGATTTATCTCCAACGCTTCATGTAGGATAATTAAGCCCTCCCAATAGATGGCAGTATGCAATTACACTTCAGGATGCTCTCTGTTTTTTGGAGAGCAAAGCAAGATGATGGACTCCACATAAAGCTGCAGTTCACCATGTAAGTAAGTAGGCACACTGCTGAGCACATCAGGATAACTCTCATGATACAAGGGGGGCAACACAATGGAAATCACAGTTTAGAAATCCAATTTATCTTGCTGTGAGCAGAATTGCATCCACTACAGACAGCAATTAGTTTTGTTCCATAACGCTGTTACAGAAATGTGATATTGAAAGACTGTACTCAAACTACTAAGCATTCACCTGTCTTGAGTTTGTAGAGTTTAACGAAATGCTAATTCCTGGTATGTGAAGGAGTAAAAGGGACTTTTTACCAAGTTCAGCCAAAAGGTCAGAACACAACTGCTGAAGTAATGAAGCAAAAGCTTCCATCAACTGGAGTTGCTTATACAATTTATGAAAGGTAGAATATTCTGTCACTATCTCTTTCTTACAGCAGCCGTTTCTGTCACAGTTGAACTGTAGATTGCTCTGTATTAAGCCTATGCCATCATACCAGTACCTATAGCTCAAATACTGATTAAAAAGTGATGTCTGGTGTTAAGTTGCTTGTATAAAGTGATTTATCCCAACACTTTTGCAAATGTCAGTAAATAACTTTGTTAGTAGAGTATATACAACCAGCTCTGGAGGAGCTTTTAAGTGTTAATGTTTAGGTGGCTATTTCCTGCCCATATTTAAGTTTTACTTATATATTTATTTAAAATTTACCACATTTACTTTTTATAGCCATAAATCTTAAAGGAATGTTTCTCATTTTACAAGCAGAAAAACTCAGCAGAAAAATAGGGAAAGGATAGGGAAGCTGACCAGATCAAAATTATCTGTGTCCTAGTTTTAGATGAGGTGCTTACCATGTGCTGAGGCATCATGCTTCATTTACTAAGGGCTTATGATATTCTCTCTCCTAAATTCCAAGTGTAGATTCTAAAAGTAAGATAATCTGTAAATCATCTTGTAAATTTGTAAATCAAAGGAGGAAAAAAAGAGGTCTTACAAAACCCATTTCCTGTAGAAATTGTACACCGTTCACTTTGTCTGATTGAAAGTTAGTCAGAAAAACACCCACAGTCAATAGCAGGATATAGTCACTTTAAAAAGTTTCTTTAATTATCTGTTATAGGTATCTAAAAGAAAAACTGTAGTTGATGTTTATAACTAATTTTTGAATGACTAAAAATCTAGCCTACTCATTCAGAATTATCACATTTGCCTTGTATTTTATAATATGCCAGAGTCTCTGAGCAGGGCATTATTCCAGAGATTCAAGGTAACTGCAGACCCAGTTTAACTCCTTTGAGAAGACTTTCTTGCCTTGTTAATGCTACAAAGTAGGATGAACTTGCTGAAATACCTAGTCCAGTATCTTGCCCAAACAAGCAAAAAGTACTCGCAATTCAACATCAAGTCAGCTGCTAAGGACAAGGAACTGAAGGAAGTTCTGACATGGATGCAGTGCAAGAGCTTGAACATTTTTATTTCACTCCAGGTTATTGGTTTTGATGACATGCAAGCAGAAAATCTGAGGGTGCCTAGTGTCTGTCTAGGCTAAAGTTGGATAGACCTTTAACTGGAGTTACTAAAGGTTAGTTATTTGCTAGTTTGGTCACAGTACACAATGTCAAGTTCATTATTAGGCTGTTGCCAAAGTAAAGAGAAAAACAAGATTAAAAAAAAAAGGCAAGATCAGCAAGCAACATTTCAAGACTATAGGAAAAAAATATTTTCTATCCATACCTCAAGAAATCAATGGAGTTTAATAAGTTTTGACAATAACTTTGGACATGGATTACATCTGTTAGGCTTGATTTTTGATTATTATATTGATTTTATGCTGATTTAAATCTTTTGATTTCAAAGGAGCTGCTTGATTTAAATCTGTATTAGAACAGAATTGAACCTACTTGCTTTCATTAAGTGCCTTTTGACTCTGTCATTTGCAGTATTAAATAAGAATGATCAGAGGACTTCACCATGAATTCTAAGAGTTTTTAATTTCATTTTAAGTACATGCTACATAATTGTATTCCTAAAACCAAATTAATTCTACAAACTGTCTATAAGAAAGCACAAAAAAGCTGTAAATCTCTAAAGTAAGAAAACAACTGATTTAGGCAACTCAGTATAGATAAAGCAGAGAAAAAGTAAGCAAATGTGTTTGGAAACCCAGCTGTTCCTCTCAGGTCCCTACGACAGATGACAGGGTGTGAGGGTATGTGCATATGTGCACGAACATATAGACGGACATGCAGAAATAAGGATGTGTGCGCACATTTATATACATATATTTAAATTCAGAAGGAGGATTAGTGGATCTTGGTAGGAAACAAAATGTGTCAGAGCTCAACTCCTAAAGTCTGTTAGGAGCTCAGCTCAGGCTGAATGTAGCAGAAACTAATTAGAGTCAACTTACCTTTTGGTAGTGGTATTGTTGTGTCATTTTATCTTGAGGTACCTAGAGTGAGAAATAGCACTCAAGGCTCTTTAAAGTGTTAGTTTAAAAAGTTCCAGCTTTGTGATTTCAAACTATTTTACACATTTTTTAATTATTTATTTTAGGTTCAGAGGTCATTTCTGGTGTTATAAGCATGCTTTTCAGTGAAACCCATCAGACTTCCAGGATATACAGTTCTGCCACGTGCAGTTAGCAGGAGCTGGACTCTCCTGGGTGACTCCTCATCCTGCCTCGCTTCTGGGTGATGAGAGGCTCTCTGTTGTAATCAGCAGTCAGTCTCTCAGGGATCAGATTTCAGAACTTTTATTTCCTTCAGTATTCCCAGTTCTTGAGAATTTTTGGAAAACCTGCTTTGTTCCTAACTGTAATGAAGCCAAATCTAAAAATCTAGAAGTCTCCACTGAACAGTAAAAAAGTACAAATGAACCTTAGTAATCCAAAAAGTGTCAGCGCCATCTGTAAAAAACATGCATGGCACAACTGAGGACTTACCACTCTGGACCTTCAGCTTTCTCTGAAGATTGCAGGAGGACATATTATTGCCATAGATGGCAGTTGTGTCTATTGCTAGCCCATAAAAACTAAAGCAACTTCTAATACATCTGTCTAATATGGATGACCATTCATCAGGATTCTTTAAAGAACCCCAAAGATCAGAAAAAAAAAATATCAGGAAAGAAAATGATTAGAACCTCAAAACACAGGTCAATGGGGAGATAGAGTGAAGCCCTGAGATGTGAAATTTTACTTGATCTTTCTAGAGTCTAGGAGGAAAGATGTCCAGTAAAATCAGAGAAAATAATGACATCACATTAAAAATGTTCTGGAAATGAAGAGAAAAGAAATTCAACTCCCTTTTTTTTTTTGTGTGGATCATATGCAAATCATAGTATAAATGTGATTCTTGGAAACACGATGACATCTCTAGGCTTTTAAACTATGTCTCCATTTCTAAAAAGGATAAGGCATGAGCTAGAGTACTGGATTGTGATTATACATGTGCCTGACTGTCAGCGCACTATTGGCATGACAATGACCTGGCCCGATTAGCACTTTCTGCGAGACTGGTTGAACATAGTGAGGGGAATTTTATGCAGTGGGCACCAATCCCAAAATCAATATGCATGAGCCTGAAGGGAAGTTTTCTTCCCTCTGCCCCAGTACAGTTTTCCCAAACTGTTCCAGAAGGATCTCAAACAGCTCCAATATTCTCTTACTCCATAATTTAGTGGGGTAAAAACTCATACTACACACCAAAAGCAAGAACCATTTGTTTCATACTGTATAAATATCACTATGGGGTAACACAACCCTTAAATTCTTTCAGTTCCTTTAAAGACAAGAAACCAACAGGAAGGAGAACCATGTTTCAGGAGAAGAGCTTCTAGTGAGGACCTAGGGGCAGTGCAGTAGGAATGTGGATTGTCTGAACTACGTGGCCTCTCTTTTCAGCAGTCTGAAAGTAGTCTTAAAAGCTTTATATATTGCTGTTAAATTACAATTCTCAGGTGTTTGGTGGATTCCTTTTTTATATTCGTTCCCTTCCTCCAGCACTTGGGGGACTTGAGGGGTTTACTTGCTTAAAAACATTCGAAATACTACTTCTGGTCACTTAAAGAAAGATCATCGTCTTTATTCCTCACCATTATTGCCATCTAATCCTCTGTCAGTCTTGTTGTCAATATAAAATGTTTCTATTGATTTTTTCTTCTGAAAATCATTTTAGTCATTTGATAGCAATGATATCACATCCTCTATGTCATTCATCCACTCCAGAAACTTACTTTGATTTCTTTTCTCACCTTAAAAGTCTTCTCATACAGGAGAAGGAGCTCTCTTTCTATAATATTTCTAAAATTTAAGCATTTGCTGGTTTTTGTCTGAAGTCACTCGTCTGAAGTCACTCGTCTGAAGTCACTCTGAACCATTTCATCATCCCTTTGAAACATCAGAAAAATCCAATGAAAAAGTGTGTTATTTCGTAGTATTTCTTAAATTTCCAGCAGTGTGCAAAATTATTTCAATCTGGACAGAGAAGTCAATTTATGTTTTACTTTTATGATTTCTTTTTCATTTCAGCTGCCAAACACCTATTTACGTAGTTTTCAAGGGCCTCTTTAGGTGGAAGCAGCTTTGATATTTCATGAGCAAGGAATAGGAGAACTAAGAAAATATTTTTGTATTCCTTTTTTTCTCCCACCTATATATTCCTTTTTCTTAGCAAATACAGCATTGATTTTTTAGTAATAGTAACCTCTTTATCACTTTCATTTATTAGGCAGGCAGTACTCTGTATATCAAAGCATTGAACCTAGAAGTTCCTGCTCTGTTTCTGGAGAAATAAGTTATGATACCACAAATGCTAGCACTCTCCACTCTTGATTGTCTTTAGCCTTTGCAGATATGGTATTACAGGAATCTTCCTCAATAGCACTTTCCTTTCAGGGATGAGTAATCTAACCATGCATGAGATGGACTAGTGTCTTATCCTGGACTTGTCTTTTCAGCTCAGAATGTCATCACCAGTACTTTAAGATACACCCCCCCAAAAAAAGATTTTTCATGTTGAAAATGTCTATAGGCAAATATTATTTCCCTATAGATATGTCTGGATAGTAAGTACTATGGGACTAAGATGCATTACTATGCCTATAAAAATAGCAATCATAGCTGTGCAGGCAGCCTTGACTACCAGTATGTCTTAGTAACCTTTTATTTTATAGGGGTGTTGTTGCTGCCACAGTAGGTTAGGGTATGTCACCACTTCTATTATATTTGAAACCACATTTTTCAGGGTTTTATAACTTTCCTACTGTGATAAACACTGAGCTGAATCCTTATATATGACTTGTCAGATAAAACAGATGAAGACATAGTGGATTGAACTTGGGTGGTGTATTACAACAACGTAGCAAAAAAAAAAAAAAAAAAAAAAAAGACAAGAACAAGTGTAATTCTCTAATTTTGGTAGCACAATGGCAAAAAATTTGAAAATGGGCCATAAGCTATACACAGAAATTGTGATATCTATTTTTGATACGCAGAAGAGTATCCCTCATTTAGGTCTGAGTGAAGTAGAGAGCTCATCCGTGAGCTCTCCAGAGCCAGGATGTTATACGTTTACCACCACTGGAGAATAAACATGGCAGCTACTTTCTACTGAGGAAAGAGCTGGCAGAAGAACACTTTCAAAATCTGTGTGAGACTTTCTGGGTCCAATCTGGCAACAATGGGAACATTATCATACGGAATGTCAAGAAATATAGAAATTGATGAAATAATATGAAATATTGCTTCTACCAAGAAGTTAATGTGGGAAGTCTCCTTCCCACAGATATCTTTCTGCAGAGTATTCTTGATGATGAGCTGTTGAGTAAGTCAAAATTGTAAATATATAGTCTTCTTCATCCAAGAGGACAAAGTAAGTTCTTCCAGGTTAGATGTTCTTAATTCATAAACCCAACTAATAACTGACGAGGAAACAAATGACAGTTAACATGGTTATCAGTTTGCAGTAGCATATACCTTGTCATTCAAGCTAACTGTCCACGTCAGGCCACTAAGGAGGCCAGTCAGGAATTAGGGGCTGATAGGTAGATGTTTCATACTGCCAGAAACTCCTTTCACTAGTGTGTCACTATATCATACAGGGCCCTGTGCCACTTCCCAGATGAGTGTAGGTTAATCTCTATGCGCTTATGTAAGATCTGGTGCTATTTTAAGTTGGGCAGATAACAGCAAATAAATTGTGGCAGTGTGCCAAACTCAGCAACAAGATGATAAAAGAACAACTTGCAAGAGGATATGAGATTTTCCCAGTTGAGATAAAAATCACCACATTATATCAGAAGAAATGATTTCCTGAGATTCATAGGCATTATCACGTAGCAATAAACAGCTATTCAGTTTGTCTAAAATTCTCCTGAATATTTAACTGAGTATTTGAATTTATTCCTACAAGTTAGCTTTATATTTACAAAGTGCATACTGTTTTTAAAATGTTAGTATGTGTACCAGAAGTATTTGCATATTTATGTATGGAGAGAAAAGAAAAAAAAATTGTTACCCTATAAAATTGCAAGAAAGTAACATAGATCATGTCTTTTATTCAAGAACCTGGAAGTCTTTTCTAGCTCTTGATAGCACATGCTGGTCTAGGCCAAAGTCTGTGCCGGGACATACACTACTTGCTCTCTTCTCTATCCTGGTTCCAAAGGAAAAGGTGAGAATTAAAACAAACTCCGGTCACCAGCGCATCAGGGCTATATGGTGTGCTGTTGGCACTGTGGTCGTTCTTTTTTTTCATGAACTATTTAAACAATCATGGTGAACTCATTACAAGAAACTCAAGGATTTATGCACTATCATCACAATTAAATCATTGTCAATAGCGAATAAGATGTAGGAAATGAAAGTTTTTTATAATTACTCTGCAAGAAAACTAGAGTAAATTAATTGTATATATTAATTGGTGCAAAATTCCAATTTAGTGGAAATTTTTCATAGAAAATAAATTATGAAATAAAAATCTGCTTTTTCCCTGGAAAATCAATTATTTTGACTTTTAAGTGAAAATAATCAAATCAAAGAAAATAAGTATGCCACGTGGATTGGCACTGAAGTTGCTTGTTTTTGAATGTTTTCAGTGTGCTATTCACAAATTATTATATACCAAAATCTTTGAAAGAAATTTGGTAATAGTTAAAAATAAATTTATATTTTGCATAATTTGTAAACTGTTACAGATAACGCATGAAATAAAAGAAAGGCAAACTTTAGTCAATATGATGATTGGAGATAAATTATCCAGGTGTAACGGTCTGAATTTGGAGTTTTGATTGTTTCAAAGTTTAATCTGTGTGCAGAGGAAGAAAGCAGTAAGTATAAAAATGACATCAAACAAAAACCCTACTGTATTCAAGCATGATTTTGTACAACACACTAATGAGAAATGATATTTAATAAAAATCTAATCATTAAGGAAACAACTCAGAGGAGATAAAAGAACAAATAAAGAATCTGAGTAAATCAGTAGAGTAGTTTATAAAATCAATAAAATTATATTGCTTTTTTGTGTAAAGTAATATGTCAATTTATACCATTTTTAATGAGCTGGAAGCAATACTTTTTTTTTTCAACATAGTGTCCAAAAAAGTATGTTGTTCTTGAATTTCTGTATTTATTGCAAGGAAAACATCACTCTGAGTTTATTACCATGATTTAAAGCAAACAAATACAAACTATTTCTTGAAAAGTATTATTATATGTGTTAATATTTATAAAAGAAATAAAGCATTGCAGTGGAGATGAATAGAAATTGATGACTATAATAAAACCCTTTAAAAGCTAGATCAATCACAATAAAAAAAGGTTCAAAATGCTTATATATACTTGCTAAATGAATTGACAGTGTGCTAAAATATTGAAATGGTTTTACTGTTCCCAGTTTACTCAAACCTTTTCATTACTAGTAGGAACTACTTTATTAGTAAGAACATTAGTAAAGTAGTTCCTACTTTACTAGTAGAAACATTACATAGAAGACTGTAGGATTCTATACTCTTACAGACTCAATTTTCTTTTCCAGACTAATGGTATATTGGTTTTGAAACAATTAAAGAGTCTTTAACACAGAAAACACTGATTTTATTGCAGTGCTATTAGTAATTCTTATACGCGAAGCCTGAAACTTATCAGAGTAGTGGAGCCTATGGATTTTTCTAGATCTTTTTCTGAACTCCAGACACTACAAAAAGCAGAAGAATATTTTCAGAAACGAAAGAAAATGAAAAATATATTCCCTTTTCCTTTCATTAGAAAAACAGTGTATATTGAGAAACATTAGTATTAAAACCAAGCTATGAAACAATGTTGCATACTTCTTCCATTCTTCATGAGCCATAGTGTCATACACTATACATATGACATATATTCATATATATATGAATTAAAAAAAAATAGGTAAAATGGTTGGGTACGTTTGATAAAATATGACCTAAATTTACAAAATTACTTTCTCTAAATTTTAATTTGGAAAAAAAATGAAAGTCCCTTTTTTTTTTCTACACTGTATTTTGCCTTGAAGCTTCATGTTGTGTATGAACGCTTGAAAACATACAATGTTTACTGTGAAATGGTGGGATGCGTTTTCTTCATCATAGTTGATTGGGAAGCAAGAATGGATGGAGGGAGGCCATTGTGCCTCTAGTGACTCCAGTACTTGCACAGAGGCAGCAATCTGTCATCAATACTCGTCAAACTCCACCTTGTGGAGGAAAGAAATCACCACAAGCAATGTGAAGTAATGGATCAGAAGATACAAAGGATAAGAAGGGAGGAGCTTGGATGATGCAGACTTTTATTTTATCTTCAGCAAACTAATTCTTGGTCACACTCGAGGCGTTTACTAGGTTATTCATCTCAGGATGTACATAGCTGTGCAATCATTAATTTGCGTAGACTAATCCTTCTCAAGTTTCTTGTTTTCCTAGGGTTCTGATTTCAGCTGTAAGAACTCGATTTGTAAAATGTCGATGTCAACAAGTATTTTATTAAATATAAGCATAAAAACATTCATAATCCAATGGACTGCAGAAACACAATGTTAATGTAATTATTTCATCAGAGCCTTGAGTCTTGTTGATGTTACTCCCTTTTGTGAGTCTTCTGGTTAATAAAACTTGTTTCAGTGTGTAGTATCCCTGCAGGCAGAGGCCTACCCATGGCTTCCTAGAATACCAGTAGGCAGGAAACCTCCATTTGTTGGGGAAATTTCTGATCAGTCATTTTGGTTGATCAAAAGCACTTACAACTTTAAGTGTAGGGGGAATCTCTGTGGAAATTTTTGGAGGTTACTAGGAAGTCTAAAATGCTTACCTTAATTTCAAGAATGCTTACTTGCATTGTAAAAATTAGGAGTTTTGGAAAATGAAAATTCATTTTATTCCAGAATGTTAACACTATAGTGAAATAATGGACATTCAGTGTGCTTCTTTCTGAAGGGAAATTTCATGAAAATATATTTCTTAATGATTCATATCAGAAAGCCCCATCTTTAATTCCAGAATGCATTGTCCAAGTAAGGCTTCAAGTGCTTAATAAGTAAGCAAAACCTACATAAAAGATGAGAACTTAGAAGTACAACAGATTCTTCATAAAATGTTTTATTAATTGAAATGCTAATCAAATTGTCAGACTGTGTGAATATCTGTGTTAAGGCCAGAAGAGCTACTTAAGATGCTGCATGGATGATTGTGCTTTCTATGTTTCACCACATCAAAGTCAAAGCCCTTTTCCTCACCTTAGGATTTTTCGCCTTAGGATTTTTCTTCCTTTTATTTCTTTTTTTATTATTATTTAACGGACAGCCACTGGTTTGCCTGCCTTGCTCCTCACATTTAACTTCTCTTAAGTTTGAGGTACCATCCTTGCATCGTCAGCAGTAACCCTAAAAAGAATACCCTAGCCTAGTAAAGCTGCCCTGGCAGCTATCAAGGGTGGCTGAAAAGGTAGGTGACAAAGGAATTATCAGTGTATGCTTGACTTCTGGTTTTGGGATATAATACATTAATGCATTCTTGTGTTAACATTTATTCTTTTTGTTGTAAATATTTTTTTTTCTGTCTTTCTGGGTTTTGGAGCAACATAGTCATTTAACTTCACACAAACACCTCACAGCATTACAGAGAAATTATTGAGGTTGCAAAGCCAAGAATTAGAAAGGTAGAAAATTCCTCAGTTAATTTAACTTTGCTCTGCTGATTATACACATCACAACGTAGTCTTTCATTATACGATCATACACTTTTTATTCAAAGTTGTTTTTTAACACAGTACTCAAGATGACCAAACATTTTAGGATGAATAAGGAGTTATTTTCTAAAATACCCTTTAAAAAAAAAATCTTTTTCAAAATCTGGAAGACATGTATGAAATAAAGCAAGAGTCTTAGAAAGAATAGACAGAGAAGTGCATATGACTGTCTTGCAGACTTGATATGTTTTCTCATGAAGTTACTCTATGATATTTAGCAAGGGACTTAAGGATTAGGTTACAGTGTCTGTTATTCTTCGTTTTCGAGGTTTCTGACCTGAGATTATGCTGATGATTTTCATGCAATTAGTGCTCATACAACTTCCTGCTACATCAGAGTTTTAGTTACCTAGTAATTCTTATTCCCTGTATCACTTCTCCTTGTCATCTCTTTTTGTTTTTTTATGTATAATAACATAATAAAATAAAATAAATACATATATATATAATTTTATGTTATGTGTATATATATGTGTGTGTGTGTGTGTATATATATATATAACTTATTCTTACAACACCCAACAACTGTTATACCTCTAAAGGGTATAAAACCTTCTGTCTGAATCAATGACAAAAAAAAACACATTATTTTGTATTATGCAGGATATCCGGCTACGGCTTGATTTTGCCTCCTTACTTTTCTAAATGTGTCTTCCTCTATGTAAGAACATGTAATGACCCCAAAATAACGATTACTCAGCTACATAGACTGAACTTGTGCATAACCCTTTTCTCTTCTGGGAATAGAATAGCAACAATGAATTCACACTGATTAGCGACAAGTCAGCAATTTTGCAAACTCCTGATGTAATGAATAGCTTAAATGGGAACTGAGTAGAAAGCTGAATTAGTGTGCCCAGACCCTGCCTATCTGAAAATAATTTATTTCTTTAAAATACGTATGGAGCAGGATGCTTTTAGTCTTCCTAATCAGAAGCACCACATGGCTGTTTCAGGGAAAACTGCTCAGTTCACATTGTATAAACCAAGTTAGAACCAAAGGGGCTTGTTGATTTATTGACAACATGTAATTAATCAGAAACCAGTGAACTATGCAGATGGGTTCAATATTAGCAATACAACAGACAAACCACAATGTAAGAGGTAAAACACAACATTAGACACTTAAAAATCTTAATATACATCTACAAATTTCTAAATACCTCTCTATAACTATCCTGAAATGTCCTAATTCTCCAGTAATGCCCACTCACAGTTACATGTGCATCCCTCACCCTGCAATGTGGGTAACATGCACATCCCTTCCCCGGGCGCCCAGGTTCTCACACCAGACTCTGCTCCAGGGGCAGATGCTCAAGATCTACGTATACCCCATCACAGCCTGCAGGCCGCATGCTGCCAAGAGCATATCCCGTGAGCCACATCAGTACCCTGAGGTGTGGGCTTGCATTGGGCAGCCCAAGGTAGCTGAAATAAGTAAATCAAAGCACTGTTATTTTACAGAACACTTACATTATATATTAAGAGGCTCTATTTGCAAAATGAAGCAATTTAAAGACTAATATTGACACAATGAGTAGACTGTTATTTTAATGATGATGACTGCTGTTGACAATATCAAGTGGAACCATCATTCTCATATAACACAGATCACATACATAAAATATGTATAGATTAAATATGTCATAATTTAGATAACCAATTACCTTCAATCAGAGAAGTCAACAATGTCTTTGCTTTTATTATGAGGAACAATCTTTCATGCAAGGGAAGTTTATTTGAAGATCAATCTTTTACGAACCTTCATCAAACTAAAGTGAAAATCATTGCATAAACTGCAGTGAAAAAACGATAATCCAGACCGAAGATTCCAACGTAAAAACATTTTCCTTACATCTAGCTGGACTTCCTGTGTTGTAGCTTGTGACATATGCCCTACCCCTGAGCACCTCCCAGAAGAGTCTTCTTCCTCCTATCAGGTGGTTGTGGACAGTCCTATGAGCAATATGACCTCCTGTGTCTTCTTTTATTGAGACTGAACAAAACTAGCCTCTTCTTGTAAGCCATGTGCTTCCACTCCCTAACCATCTTGGTCTTCCTTCGCCATGTTCACCCCAGTAAATCAATATTTTTGTACAAGGGAGTCCCAAACCGAACACAGTACTCCTAATGCAATTAGAGATTAAGAAAAAACTGTGGCTTCTTGTTAGCCAGATATACCTAACCAGAATGACAGGCCTTAAACTACCTTTGCTTAGAGTATCATCTAGATTTTTCTCGAGACTGGGAGGGAAAGGAATTTTATGAGAGTAGCCAGGCAGTTTTCAGCTCTGCCAACAGATTTAACATGCTTTGCATTCACACACAGGAAGGTCCATAGCTGACTGAAACCTTGAATTACAGACTTTGAGTTCTGTCTCTCTGGGAATATTTTGATACTCGACACTCAATGACAAACTGTCTAGAGGGAAAAAGGGAGACAGAGCTCAAGTCCTGAGCTGCAATGTGTCCAAATCATCTGCACCGATATGGAAATCACAGAAGCAATATTTGTGTAAATAATCTATTTCATCATTTTTTTCACTCTCTCCATCATGCCTCGTCTTATCAATTATATAATTTCTTAACTCTACTTCACTTTCAGAATTTCTGTTTTCTATTTTTTTCACTCTGCCTGTACTCCCTCCCTTTCTATTAAAAACTGTTTTCTCTTCATTCACCTATTTAAAGCAGGAATTAAAAATGCTAAGTTTATGCACTTCCATTCACAGACAGACTTGTTTGTGAACAACAGAATGCAGTTCATTCTTACTGCACCAGAATATATATAAAAAAAAAGGAGAGAGAAATTGGAATTTTATGCCTTCACAAACTACCCAAAATGCCTGCTGAATGCATAGCATGTTTTCTAGCGTGTACCTAGTGATCTTCAGTAAAGTAGTAGTTTGACTTGTACCAGAAAAGAGGATGTAAGTATGTGTTTTGATATAGTTAAGAGTATCTTCCTAAGTAATTGGTTGAAGTGATAAAAGTCACAAATAGCACTCTTCTGATTCTTGACAAAAACTGTAAAAATTATTTGGATGTAATACAGCATTGCGCATGCTAACACTGTAGAAAATTTAAATTCTTAAAATTCTTTAAAATTTCCCACTGTGTATATGGACGTAGCTCACAAATGTAAAGTAGGGTGCAAATGAAGACAGTGCATGTCTGAAAATCAAAGCTTAGCTTAAAAGTTATTTGAGCTGGTCATGTAGAAACCATTTTATATACACAGCAATATTTCAGCAAAATGGGTTGGAGTTTGGAATAATACCCATACCTGCTCTTTGGCAGAAAGCCCTAGAGAGGCTAGAGGAGCCCTATTCAATATTATCAAAGTATCTTGGAGAAAACTGTCTGCAAGAGCTGGTAAAAAGAGCATTGCAAACTCCTAAAACCTTCTTGTTGAGACTGTCTTATCAAATCAGGTTCACAGAGCAGCTGAAGGTGACAGTGAGACATGTTTGCTCAGGACGTGTAAATGTTTTGCACTAGACTTCTCAAGGGATCCTGTAGTTTCTACCATTTTCAAATGTGCATGGGCTTTAAAGGAATACTGGACAGTCACTTGATACCATCCCTTGAGCTGAGGTAAAACTTTTGGAACCAAAGTTATTTTGAACGAGACATTTCAGAAGGCCTGGATATCTGATGTTTTTCATTATTTCTTTTTGCTCTACTGAAGAATTTCTAACATCTCAAAGGATCAAAACTTCAGTTATTTGAAATGCATCATATGTATGCTGTTTCTTTAAATTATGTTGGAGGTAATTAGAGGTAAAATTTAGAGGTAAAAATAGAAAAAAATTAGAGGTAAAATTTAGAGGTAAAAGTTTGCTTAAATACAATAGCTTAAAATAAAAGTTTTGTGAAAAAATCCAATCAGGATTTCAGCAACCAAGACATGTAGGGCCTGATGGGCTATCATTCCTTCGGAATCAGCTAACCAGCTGTGTGTTACCTCTCATCCATCTTTCAGCTGCAGGTACTGAGGCAGATGAAACACTGCTAATCACCCCAGTCAATTGAAACAAACATCAGCTTTTCTATTCTGAGTGCTCATCTTAAATTCATGTTCTGTTGAGATTGTAAACCTTGCCTGGAAATTAATCCTGAAACATCCAACTAGAAAAAAAAAAAAATTAATTAAACATTTTGTTCTATTGAGGTAGTTTGACCATTTTAACTACTGTTAAAGGCATTAACAATAAGTGTGATGGGAATTAGGGTGTTTACAGTGTTTTGGAATTCAACTAATTTAACAGTTTGTAAGACATTTAATAACGACCATAGGAGAAAGCACTTTGGAATAAGTAATCTGGTATGCAGGAAAGACATTTATTTTGCTTTGACACCTCTTTTTAGCTCAGAAATTATGATCTGTGCCCTAGGCTATCAAACATCAATGCAAAAAATTATTCACAAAGGGTTTATGGTTCAAGTGGTAAAACCAGTCATTTGCAAAATGTTGACCCAAGTGAGTCAGCACAGAAAGCTTGATCTTTCAGTTTGATGAAAATGTAATTTTATGGATGTCAAGTCGAAGTTCAAAAGTGACATATAGTGTCATACAGATAAATAGTTTTGCCGACAGCAATGCCATACTTCATAAGTACTTGTCTGGCCAATAGTAACTACCATGATGATTAAGAAGGCTGCTTGCTACTAAATTGGCATTTTATCTCATTTTACATATCATGCAAGTCTCTAGAATTAAAAGTTAAGACAGGCCTGCTTAAAAACTGCCTTTAATACTTCAACTCCATATTTCATTTACATGTAATGAAGAACTGTGGAGATATATTTGAACTTCAAGTAATTATTTTTATTACTATTATTTTATATGTACCACTTCCACAAGATTAAAGATCACTTCAGCTTTGAACCAATGTTCAAATGAAGGAAAATGCTGTGTGAAATTGTGGCATTAGTTACTTTGTAGTTGCTAAGAGAATTTAAATCTCAAATGAGGAAACATTTTTATTAGGAAAAAATCTTCTTCATTTTTCTTTTAATTACCCCTGTATGTTTTCTTTCTCCTCCCTCAGATAAACTGGTATATGATGAAAAAGCATATAAAAATGAGTATACAGACTTTTATAGGAAATGCAGAATATAACTGTCCTGCCAATATTTTACTTAGAACAAAGAGGAGACAAACAGCAAACAGTCTCTTTCTTTACAGTCTCTTTCAAATGATTAGGTAAAGAGCCAGTCTTGCTTTCAGTTAAAACATAAGCATTCCATACCAGTTCTTAAACACCCTGTTTCCACACAAAGTACACAAGGAATGCAAAGGTCTAAGTATTTTTTAGGTCTGAGTTCTGTATTTACTGGAAAGTATAGTACTTTCCAAATAAGTTTTGCCCTACTGAATACATGAAGTCAGTGCATGTCCAAATGTGTCCAAGTCATTTTGAGTGTCTACATGTTTCAATAATCAAGAATGCACACATATGCTACTTAATCTTGTCCTTTTTGTATAACTTTCCTGATTTTTTTGCATAGAAATGCAGGTTATTTCATGTCACTTACCACATTTATTTGGATTGTACTTGCAGTGCAGCCTGGTAGTTGTAGTTCCTTTTGTACAACATGCAGGATGAGTCCCCACAGGTAATATTCTATATCAGGTACTACAAGGCCAATACATTCTAAGTTATCATGCCCTAAAAAAAATGTTTAGAAAATTAGAAAACAGGCATTAATTTAATTCATCTTATTCAGTTCTAAATTCTACTTATTTGGAGGTTGAAGAATGAGGCTCATATCACAGTTTATCAGTAAGGGGACTTACTTTTGAATTATATGCTCAATATGAAGTAGAATCATAGAATCATAGAATCCCAGAATGCCTGAGGTTGGAAGGGACCTCTAGAGGTCATCTAGTCCAACCCCCCTGCACACGCAGGGCCACCTAGAGC
>JAWLRI010000192.1:628881-661851 GCA_034781795.1 Crypturellus tataupa | reverse complement strand
GGTCAAGCATGATTTCCCTTTTGTGAATCCATGCTGACTAGTCCTGAGCACCTTCTTGTCCTCCACATGCCTAGAGAAAGTAGGAGGAGAAGATGCAATATGAGCTCTATCTCAGGTTTGACTTTCAAGATCTTGTGAGTGGGTAGAGTCTGGCTCAGCCTTTTTTTTTTTTAATAGCACTTCAGGATTCACATTGACACAAGACAAGCATTTAGAGGAAAGGGTTACAATCTGTTGTGACTGCCTTTATATCCACCTAAACCTCTTTTTAAATCTCTCATAACAAGCATAGAGAGAGCTTTTCTGTCTCTTTTTCGTCCTTCCCCCAAAAGATCAATTTTTTTTTTCCCATGTCTCAGACCTGTGAACATTTCAAGGAAAAATAAATAAATAAATAAATAAATACTTTTCTGCCTCAGGGCAAAACTGAGATCTCTTCAAATTTTCCATACAAAATGAGAAAGCATGACCTAGTCAGTGCTGCAGATAAAATGCCCATGCTATGAGAGATGTAGTCCAAGTGCTCTGCAGCTCCAAGTGCTGCAGGCAAGGTCCTTGTTCCTCGGCCCTCTTCCTCTCACGAGTTTTCAGTCACTGGGCTGTAGCTATTATACTCACCAAGTCCCTCGGGGCTCTTACACTAAGCCTACTAAATGCTGGTGTTTTGGTCCCAGTGCGTGCAGGGATTGGATCACATGGCCTAAGTGAGAACATTACCAAGTAGAAGATTCTGAACATTAAAAAACCCTTCCCAGAGAAAGTGGCAGCATGGTGATATAGTCGTGCTGAACATTTCAGTTCTGAAGACCTGGAAAAGAGCCTTTTTAACAGTAAATATACCACTAGCTCTAATTTTGTTGTTACTTGCTTTCTCTCTTAAGTTAGGGTGGATGAATTAGAGACAAAAGGTTAACCAGAAGATAAACAGCTGAATCTCAGAAAGAAACCCAAGTTTATTCCGATCATTATGCTAAAAGAAATTTAAAATAAATCATTGCAATTATGAAAGCTAATAAAATATTGCCGAAAAACCCTTACCTGTGTCATCCTATTAATGCCTATTAAAGGCATTAACAGCCATCTTCAAAGACAATCCTGTCTGAGTCTATGTTTTCCCTGTGCAAAATGATATGATTTTAACAACTGGAAAGCATGAACTCCTGCTATCTCTTCCTCCTCACCTCTAAAAATCTCTCTTCTGCTCTGCCTTCATTTCCATTTCTGCACCAAAGATTTTAGCCTCCTGTGACTGGCAGAAGCTACATATTTTTTCAGTTATTCCTTCCTATTTGTGAAGGAAGTAATTTTTATTGCTTGATAATGAAATGCTTTTCCTGTGTAAGGAAAGCAAGATGAGCAGAATATAAATGTCACCAGGGAATTTTCTCCTAGCCAGAATTCACAGTCTGGGGAACAAAGCAGATACAGACGACACTGTTCACATTTCTTTTGCAGTAAAGATTATTAAAGGTTTACATCTTGCCTTTCACTGATATCTTAGCTATGTCTTCACTTCTTGCAATATTTTATTTTTATATCTGTCAGCCATGCCCTCGCAACTATAACTGCTATATTTAAACAGTTTTGTAAGCACGGTAAGATATTCTGTTTTGACCTTCCTTTCCCTTTCTTGCCTCCTTCACCTTAGGCAATTGAGTCAACATGAATTCTTTATTACATTTATGGTCTTTCATGATTATCCTGTGAACATCTTGTGAATCTGCAACATAATATACTTTACATTTATATTAATTTTGTTATTTTTAACAGCTGGCTGTGAAGCAGTCCAACAAAATTCTCATCTGACTGAAAGATTAAACTAACAAGTAGAAATTGCAAGAGGATGCAAATATTGCAACTTAATTCTGAAAGGTTTGTAGGTTCAGATATATCTTTTGGGTACCTACGATTTTCTAAATCCCATCAGTCTTGCACCAGAAATCCTCTGAAATGTTCTCAAAGCTACCCAAAGCAGCTGATATAATATTTTTGAGTGTAATGCATTTAGCTAACCTGTTCTTTGGCTTTTCCATCTATTAAAGTTTGCTTACTAAACTGTGTGTAAATAACTGTGATTCATCAATCTATCTATCTCAATTGTCTTTCCATATGACCTCAAAACTGCAGCTCATGTTAGGAAGGAGTGGATATTATGAGCCTGCCATGAGCCTAGTCTTCGGAAAAAGTTGTTCTCTTTCTCCCCGTTAAAATATTTTTGCTGTGATTTAGAATGAGATCTTTCGTATTTCTGAGAAAATACCAAGAGAAAAAATGCATAAAGTAAGACTCCTAGGAAGTCGTAACAAAGTCAGTTGTTGTTTCATGTATTCAGCATGCAAATTTAGATTTGCATTTTACAGCACCTGTTTATTTTTATCAGCTTCTGAAAATAGTTTAGTAATACAACACTTTCTTAACTAATTTTCTAGTTTGTGTTTGCTAACGACAATTTCCTTTTTTTGGACCTATGAAAAGCACCAGTCTTAAGGGATTTCATTAACTAGGTGCTCTGCTGGCTCCGTTTCCCAGGTTATGTGCCTGTAGCATGGAATAACAATAGCAAAAGCAGTACATTTGACCTTGTCTTTGTTCTCAATACCTATCTTACTATTAAAGGCTAAGGATAGATACAACAGCCAGCTTGTATATCACTAAAATCTGGTTCATCCTTATAACATCAAATATTTACCTTGTCTAGAGCTGCAAGTAATTGCAAGCTTATTTTGTTCAGGCTTAAGCAAACAAGGAGGAAATAAATTCTGCTAATTATTAGGTCGTGATGAAAAATATGATTTGTTCACTTCCAGAGATATGCATATGATCTCTCAGTACCAGCGAAAGCTCCAATTGCTATGAATATATTCTATTGCTCCAAGGAAACACTTCAAATGTGTCAACTAGAAGTAATTACCAGAATGTCTAGGAAAGTGATTAAAATGGTTTAAAATTAAGATTTCAGCTAGCCATAGTTATTTCTATGCAAATATGCTATATTTTTCAACCAACATCCAGGTCTTAATTAAAAGCATACTAAAGTTTTAGACTAACAAGAAAATTTTAAAATTCAAGCTATAAAAATAATTGCAAATGAAAGTCATCTTTTTTTGCTTACTGTACTTGTTTTCCCTCCTCTTTTCTAATGAAGAATGACACTGCACAATGCACTATTAAGTTGTATGTTTCCTGAAGCTTGAAGGCTTCAGTCAATTTTTATTTTTTACTGACTAGCTATAATAGCTCGATGGTATGCTATGTTGCAGGTTTATTTTTATATTTAATTTATATATCTTCCATGAACTGTGTGATTTAATCCTCAGAATATGACATGAAAATTTTGTTGCAATTTGCAGTAGGAAATAGAAATCACAGGAAATACTTTCATTGTCTGTATCTACTCAGGCACATTTGATTGACAGTGTAAGCTCTACTGGAAGATGGATTAATATTTCTAGAATTCCCTGGAGGTTCCCCTGCTTACTATGTATAGTCCCTTCTACTAATGCTCCCCTTTTCGCATACGCCCTATATAACAGGCCAAACTTACAAAGACAGAGCATGTTTGCAAAACTCCAGTGGAATGTTGGTTCTTCTTACCCTGAGAAGGTAGGACACTCAACAGCCCTACGTTTTAATCCTTTTGCATGGGTTAAAAGTCATTTGACCTTTCAGCACGGGAAAATTTAAAAAACCAAGGAGGAAAAACATTCTGGAAAAGTTAAGTCTTCTGGGTGAATGATAAAAGATGTCATTTTCTAATGAGTTCTTTCTGGGATTTTTTTATATAAAAAGCGGGAAATGAAGGCATGAGTTATGGTAAAGTTTATCTGTTACATTACTTATTAACAGCCTCCTAGGTTTTAAATTAAATACCGAACTGAGTTTTGTAGGGTTGTTTCAAAGGTAACTGCACTCACAGAATTTTGCAAAAGATCCTTCAGGTTTCTCACTGTCCAATCCAGTAACATAATTTATGTTTCAGACAAATTCTTCAATACTTTTCACAACAAAATCTTCTTAAATATGTGAGACTACTCCAGTTTCACTAAAATCTCATACCTGATTTTGCCACCTGTGGGGACATAATTTTCAGCTCGTTTAGATATGTCGCTAACACAGTGTTTTCCAGTGATACATCTTCCCTTCAGCCACAACTAGCTTTTTAAAGTTCATCCTGGTCTTTCAACAGTTGAACCATGGATTTGAATTATGACTGAAGACCTGCTCTGTAGAGATTATCTTATCTTGACGTCACTGCTGAAGCTTCTAGATATTGATTCGGAATGAAAGACTTTATATTAGCAAGTTCCATCAGACATTGTGTACTCAAAACAGTAGACTGTTAGGTCAAACAATGGCATAATGACATTTTTTCATGCTGCTTTAAAGTTCTTTTTTCCTCATACTGTAATTTGCCAGTGTAGCTCACTACATATAAGTATAATTCACCAAAATCATAGCCAAGTTGCAAAAAAATAGAAAAAAAACCCCACTATGATAGATAGTTAAATAAGTCCATGTTATTTTGCAATAGGGATAGTTTTAAATTAAATAAATGAGAAAATAAAATCTTCTAGGTTTCCGGTCCACACCAAAATCTTTCTGCTGATCAAAGTCATGTGATTTGTAGCCAGGGAGACTACTAGGGGTAATTGCTTTAAACTGCTTTCCGTTTTATTAAAATTAAACATACACTTATATGGAAAATTTCATTTGTGATGAAGATTTAACAAGTATTATTTATATAATCTTGAATTTTCCAAAGCAAGCTTAACAGAAGCCACATAAAAATGTTGTAATAAAATGTAAGATAGCATTTATCAGAGTTTCCTGAGGTAGGCTTATTCACACTGAGAGTATTTTTTATCTGGAGTACAGTACTCCTCAAATCAGAAGTAATGTATTCTGATAGTTAGCCTTTTCTGATCATGTTAAATGAAACTATTAAAAGCATCAAGTGCTAAAGAACCTTCTTTCTTCATTTTACTGTCAATTGTGGGCTGGAAATTTGGAATGAAGCTTTGTTTAAACCCCCTCAGGTTGTCTTTCCTTTAAAGCCAGTTCTGGTTCTGGAGAAGCCTTTAAAGGCTCAACTCTTCTCCTTGAGATATTTTTGTAATATGTTCTGAAACTATGGAGGGATAAACTGTCAAAGAGCCATCAGTTTCATTCAGACTAGACCCATAAATTAAATCAAAAGCGCATGGAAGTATTCCCCAGACCTGAGGCCAGGTCTGCACTCACCTTATTAAACTGGAAGAGATCTCTTGCCTTGGCTTACTTCCAACTAGTGCCCAGGCATGACCTGGGAGAATACCAGCTGATCCAGGGAACACGCCAAGAAAACAGAATCTAGAAAAACAGATTCCTGTTTAATTTAGTATTATATCTGAACACTTCATGTTTGAGGTCTACTGATCTTCACTGTGATATAGCTCATTGCTACTGCTAATAGCCAGTTTCTGAAAGCTCCAGACAGGGATACTTACAGCAGCCACTAGTCTCACTGTGCACCTTGTAATGCAACGGAGAGTTTGCCAGCTTACAAGATGGTATATAACAACCTACTGCAATACACACTTTCAGGATCTTTGCAGGACTCAATTGTGGTATTCTAATTTCTCCATTTCATTTATGAAGAGAAACAAATGGCTAATGCAGCCTCCATACAGCTACTATAGCAGAACCTGTGTAATGTTCTTGTTCAGTCTTTGCACACATGACTCTCAGTATCCAAGAAGACCTTCCTATATTCAGTAAAAATCTCCAGCTTACTGGAAAAAAACAGTTCCCCATCATCCATAGAATTGCTCAGGAGAGCACCCCTTGACCACAGAGCAATCTTTAAAATTTGACTTTCTTCCCACTAAGCATCATTCTGTGACATCCCATCCAGGTGCTTCTTCATGAGTAAAAGCAATTGGCTCTGGAAATAGTTCGTTTACCAAGGGGTGGAGACTATGCCCTGAACTATACAAGTAGTTAGTTTAAAAGCAAGATGAAATGTTCAAGGTGAGAAGACAGACTGGTTGGGAAGTTTTAATGTTTTTTTTTAATAGTTATTTCTGATGTTTTCTGACTGCCTGTGACTTCTTATCTTTTTTATGTTCCTGAACAGTCCACTAATAACAAGGACTTGTCAATTAGCTTAGTTTCTATTTCTGGCTATCACCAGAACAAACTGGGAAATATGACAAGGGTGAGAGACCATGAATAATATTGCCAGGAAGCTTTTAGCTGGTCAGTGCTACTGATCTTCAATAACATATTCTTCCACTCATCCACACAGAGCCTGCCTTTGCTGCTGAGCTCCTGTACTGGGATTACTGTCTGCAAAAGAGGGACCAGAGGGAAAAATACTTCTAGCTGTAGTTTACTGACATGCCTTCACTCAGTGATCAAAAGCCCTTATCCTCTTCTTAGTAGAGGAGGACAAACACTGCCGATTTTAAACTTCTACATCAATTCCACATATAGGAATACAAAAATAAATTGGAATTTTTACTTAATTAAAAGCTGTATTTCCTGTACTCATAAGAAATATCTTGAGCAGGCAATGTTCAAAATGTCAAAAATATCTCTTCTTGCCTAACACAAGATGTGACACATTTCAGTAAAAATTGGAATTGCTGCAGTATTGACTGAGGGAATGGATAAAGCAAAAAGCACTCAGTGTTAACTGTGACACTGTCATTGCAGTGCTGCTAGGCTGTTCAGACTACAGGAACAGATAAGGAAAACAATAAGAAATAAAACTTCCTGTAATATACAGCAAATGCAGCGAATGCTCTTGACTACTACTTGCAAAAGTGTATGTACATTTTATACAAAATTATATAAATTGAAATGTTTTCCTACTCATTTTTGTTAATGAAATTCAGCTAAACATACATGCTAAACTATGTCTTAATATGTTAGACTTAATAGATCCCTGGCAAGTATACTGTTCCTTAAGTAGTTTAATTCAGTGCTGTTGTTTTTTTGTTATAGTAGATGACTTGCAGGATTTTTTCCATATTTAAAATTAAAAATTAAAGTTGTCCAGGCTAAGCTTAAGAGCTTACAGTAAGTGATATTCATCTTGGTAGCTGCATCTAACAGTAATAATACAAGAGTTGCAGTATGCATAGTAATCCATGACTTTAGATTTCATTATTCTATTTAAAATAGTATACAGATAATAACGTGTAAGGAAAACAAAATATCTTAGTTATACAGAGACACCGGTACTATTTAATATATTTTTCTGTAAAGAAAATATAGAAGCTAAGATAATATAGAATAAGCTAAGAAGTCTTGGCAATACATTTTCACATACACAAATACACACATACGGGTGGTTTCTGTTGAATTTTATGATCCTTTAATCCCTGGAGCACTTGCATATATCTTTGTCAAGTTTTCCTTCTATATTCTTGATTGAATAAAATTCTCCCAAAAGAATCACATTCGCCAGATCCAGAATAGTTGAAAAATAGAAAATAAACTTTTCTGAAGCTTTGAGTTAATTTTGTTCTGGGTCTCTTTGCCAATTAGACATAAACAACTTAGGAGAGGGACAAAAAAAAAAGGTGTGCCTAAAACTTTCTAAGTAGATCTGTTTGGGAAGAATACTCAAAAAGCAGGAGTTTTCTAGATATCTTTTCCGGTGAAGGCATTCAAATTGCAATTAGGTATCAAAGGTGTTCTCATTGTTCAACACAGAATGAAATATTAATGAAGTTTACTTTTCCATTAGTAAAGTGCCAGTGTAAATTGCTATGTCAAAAAGCATACTGCAATTCTCACATGAATAATCTATGTACTGGATAGTAAAAAGGGTTTTGGACAATGTAGTATAAAAAAGGAAATATATCTACTATTTGTAGGAGACACATTTCCTTAGCCAGGGACACCTTTTACTGCTGGTGTTGAAGATGCTATGTGTATCAGACAAATTTATTGAGGAACACAGAAAAGAGCATCAGCGGAGTTGTGAAAGTGATGAACACCATAAAACATGTCAAGAATAATAAAGTAAGATGAAAAACTAGGACTGAGGAATGTATGTATTCAAGAACCCCAGTGCCTCAGTAGAGACACAACAGTTCCATATGAATACAGTCACAAGAGGAGAGTAAACCCTCAAATGGCTAGCAAGTGATGAATCTCTTCTATTCTGTACTTCTTTATATGACAGTAACTTCTTATATGCTATTCTGGTCTTTTAGAAGTGATATTGTTTGCATTTAGTTCTAGAAGCACATGGACGTCATCATTGAACTGAGATATTTATCTAGAGGCGTCTGAGGGGCAACACTGCCAGGAGCACAAGATCAAGGAATCGCTGATAGTCCTTGTAACGTCAGGCAGTAAATGGCAAATTGGGCAGGCTTGCTGAGCAGCAGATCAAACAGTCTATTCTGAATATATTCTGCATATGATTATTTAGGTCCTTTTTTTTTTTTTTTAATTTTGCTTGTCATTCTCTTTAGTACTTTTGATTTCCTTTTTTTTGTACATGATTTCAGATTCTAGTGCTCTCCATTTTTAGTTCAAAATCTGGGACTGCAGTTGAAAGAAGACAGATGTGGTTAGAACATTATACAAGCTGAAAGCAATTCAGTTTTCTGTGCATTTCTTTGCAGTACTTATGTATTACATGTGAGTTACTAAGAGATAAGGACACATAATTCAAAAAAAAACCCTGTTTTTTTATAGCTTACAAGCAAATGAGTTCACCTCACCATCTACAAATGGTCAGCTTGTGACAGAAACATTAAGCAGGCTTAAGGGAGCTGTAAAATTCACTTTTAAAATATTCTCTTATATCTTATAGCCAATACTTTATTATACCCTTCAGCTTATAGACTTTTAAAGATATACTTGAAGTTAGCCTCTGGATAGCTTTTCAAATCAATGAATTTTTGAATAGCTAAAAGGAGTATTTGGGTAGAAAACTGCAGTAAAGGAAACACTGTGATAAGAATGCCAAGCAGTTAGCATTATTTTTAAATGACAGAGGATGTTCTGTTTCATGAACAAACTGGCCTAAAGCATGTAAGAGCAGAAAATCTGCCCATCAAAGTTCATGAATAATAACCATTTCTAAGAAACATTTATAAAAATAAACAAACAAAAAAACCCACCTTCAACATATGTACATATTTCAGCATTTAAATAAATAAAAATGAGGCCACTGGATGCTTTGAGGATATCTAAAATATTTCCAGCAGTGTTTCTGTACTGGATGATCACTGAGTATTAAAGAAAGATCAACTATTATAAATAAAAAAAAAGCAGATAGAGCCACTGGCAGACACCTTGCTCAATTTAAAAATAAAGGATCAGAAAGTGAGATTCTATAGTTTGCATACAATGTGTATTTCATCACAGCTGTGACACCTCTTGTATTTTCTAATTTTTTGTTACTGTATTGTGCTCTGACATAAACTCTAATAATTAAAAAGCATATTTGAAGACATTAAATAATCAGAAGTATATAATCAAAACAGTATATGAGTAGTTTTAAAAGAATTCTCACTTCAGTATGGTTACACTTGTTTCTACTCACAGTTTAAGCTCTTGGCTTTCATCTCAAAAGTCAAATAAGACTGTTGAATCATACCTAGGCAATATTTTGTATAAATATGAAATCGTAGAATGCATAAAATATGAATTTGTATTTAGTGTCATATTTGTCTTAAAATTATGGGTTTTTTCAGTCAAATCAAAAAGTGTTCTAAACTTTATTAATTCTTGCCTTAGAGTAAAATAATAATTTCAGATTCAACAGCATGTTTTGCTCTAATAAAATTAGTTGCAATGGCTAAAAAAAAAGGAAAAAAAACTTAAATAATGATTGCAAAGATCTCCGTAAAAATCTCAGAAGGCAGCATATATTCCTTTAAACAAAGTGTTAATGCTTTTAAATCTCAGTTGGGATGATCTTTTAATGTGAACACAGCAGATGACAAAGCATGAACTGAATACTATAAGTAGGCATAAGCTTAATTACTTTAAAAAGCAAATTTTTACTTACAAGGTATGGCCAGGGTTTTATAAAGGTATATTAGATATTTTGGATGGATTTTGAGGATTTTATTTAGTTGTTGGTGTTTGGACAACCTAGGCATTCCAAAAATGTTCAGTATGGACGGAATAAATGTCATGTTGGACCATGAAGAAAAGGCTGAAATAAATGTTTTTTCCTGGAACAGCTAGTCATAAAATACCAAGGAAGATAAGTAATAGTCCTGTAGGTAGCACTGTATATGCACAAGCTGTGATTTAAGATGCAGCTATGAGAGAGCAAATAAGCATTATCTTGTATAGTCATAGTCAACACTCACATTCAGAAGTCTTTTATGCATAAATAGTAGGGCAAAGATCATAAGCTTAGCAGTATGTGAGAAAGAAAAGTAAGGATTATAGCTGAAAAGAAAACAAAGAGATAAGTTAGAGGGCTATTGTCTTTAGTCAATGCTGAGGTTTACAAAAAGGTACAGGCTAAATTGAAAGAAGCCTGCCAGGGTTTTGGTGAGACAAGTAGATAAAGGGTCTATCTTGAAAAAAAGTGGATTTCAAAGAAAGAGATTCTTTTTTCGGGGCGGGGGGGAGGAGAAGGAGGAGGAGAGAAGAGCAAGCGGATACAGTGGAGAGTAACTCATCACCAGGACGAGGTTATAGGTACCAGCCTGAGGGAAATTACTGATCATGAAATCACTGATCTACTAAATACAATTACATCATGTTGTTTGGTTATCCTTGATATACCTGTGTCACTGAGGGTAGAAGAATGGAAAGCAGTAAATGCAACGATGATTTCCTATTTCTTTTATTCTATAGAATATGTGGGGCATTTCCAAGTTAGCTTCCCAACACACGGGGAAGACTGCATATACACTCCTATAGATAGGAGGCATCCGTATTTCTTCATAAACTGTAGAGGGAATGCTGGCGTTTTCATTGGGCACCCCTTCTTCCACCCCTTGGACCACACAGCTAAAACCTGGAGAGGTAATCCCTCAGTTTGACATTTGCAAGAGCCCAGCTAGGTTCTTCAGGTTAGGCAACAATGTGTACAGCAGCAGTGAGGGAAACCCTACCCTTCTTCTCATCTTCTTCTACCCTTCTTCTCTCATCTGAAATAGTTTGCGTCCCCACACTTTTGATACAGAGAAGTATTTCTGAAGCAATAATAATTAATTTCCTCTAAGAACTTTTGGGTATCTCACATGACTTGTAACATCAGCTGCTCTGTACTGGAAAATTATTGTGACTTAAACCTTAAGATACTGAATTTTCTTCTAATGAGAGGTAAAATGAGAAAGTTTAATCCCACTAAATTTCCCATTAGGTTCTGTAAAAGATCACGAAAACTCAGATATCAAATGTTTTTGTAATAAATGTCTCTATACTGAAACAAAATGCAAGGATTTTAAATATAACAAAAATACTGCTATATGTTTTAGAAAATAAGGCTCTTTTTCTTTATGAAGTTTTGTTCTTTCTTCCTTAAGAAAATTAAACCATCCTTTTTAATAGTTCTGTCATAGTGTCCCAAATTCAGAGGGGTTAGTCAGATTTCACTCACTCACAACAGGATAAAAGTTCTCCAGAAGACTGTCGCTTTTGAAAAGGAAATCCTATTTGAAAAGGAAATCAAATTAAGCATTAAAATATAATATTTAAACAAAGGAAACAAGTATTTAAAAAGATGGTCTTAAGTCCATTCCCAGAAGCAAAGACAGTAAATATATTTTCTACCAGATTAGAGTTTTAAAAAATGGACTGATATTTTTCTTAATTTGTTACAATTATAAGAAAGGAACATTTTATTTAATTATTTTTAGCAGTTATTTTTAGCAATATCATTTTTATTTTAGCTGCATTCTGATCTTATGCAGATGAGGTGTTAATAAACTTTCATATCTCCTTTAGAAATTCTAAATATTTAAATATGCAGACTACTAAACACTGAAAGCAATTATTCATATTCATATCTATTCATATGTCATTCTCCAAGATGATACTATGAAAAGCCTGATCTCTTGTATAAAGGAGACTTACACTTGTCATTTCTGTATGATCACTTGGTTTTTATTCTATTGAGTTGAATTTTACTTGCAAGTCTGAGAAAGACTTTCATGTGTTTTAAATGTAGCTTTCTCATTCACTTGGTCTTCCAGAATCTTACTAGCTATGCTTATTACTTTTGGAGGCTTCATAGTTGGTTTGATAGTAGAATGAGTGAATTCAGTTTTAAAAACAGTTTTCAACAAAGTAATGTTCAGATTAATCTGAAATAAAGATCACATTTTCAGTGCCTATCCTCTTTTTTTCTGAAGTTTCTGTGATGCCAAGCAGTTAAGGAATTAAAGACTTGCAGAATATATTAATAACTATATATATAGTTTTTTTATTATTTCTTTTTTAGAAGACTATACTCTAATGAAGACAGAGAGACCGTTTTAGCACTAATATATTATTTTAATTAAAGAACACCAAGATGTGTTCATTTTCTGTTGCTTTAATCTTATGCTCCAAAGGCAAAAAAATCCCAGGGAAAAAGATGAATTGTTTCTGTTGCCTTTCAACTTAGATTGACTTGCCAAAATGTGTGTAGACTATCCGCCTCTTAATCAACTGAAAATATAGATGTTAGTGGAGTGGTCAACTTTGTATTAACTTGAGCCTTCAGGAGCAGAATAGCAAGAGGTTTTAAATGCCTTTCTCTGTCCAACTGATGAACAGTATAGGAACTGCCTTTCCTTTTAACATATGCACTTTGCACCCTAGTCTTTTCAAAAGCAAAATGGGAGTAAAAGACCAGCTATTTCTACTCATTAAAATCAGGATAGAACTGTACTGTTACATGATGGCAGAGAGAGTGACAGATGGGGTCAGGTGTGTAAAAATATAATTAGGAGGCTATTTAGAGACCCGTCAAGTCTAGTGTTGGTCTGTGAGAGATCATCAGTTATAGTACCAAAAAAAAAGGTAAGCATAAATGTGGGATTCAGCCTGGTTGTTTGCCTTCTCTGGCATAGGATCCACGCTTCTACCTACCTCCATATGTTGAACAAACAACCTGGAGTTTTGCATCAGTTTAATACTAAATATAAAAGTACAGGCAAATCACGTTACTCTCCACATATTAAAAAAAAAAGTAGTAAAGCAAGATCAGTATCATACTGGAATAAAGCAAATTAACCTAGCAATCCACAAAAACATTAAATTAAAGAAGAAAAACAAACTTACAGGTGCTCTGATGGTGGCATCCAAAGAGTACGTAATTAATAAATGACGAGAATTTTTCTTTCTGCTTGCCTCCATAAAAAAAAAAAAAAAAAAAGAAGAAGAGATTACAAACAGCATATTCACAAAAGGACAAATCCTCAGCCCAGTACTCACAACTGAGTACAGGAGTCACACTGAGTTCATGCTGTCTTGAAAAACTTGACTGGGCCTATGTATTTCTTAAAGAATTCTATGGTGGCTGATAAAAATGGATCACCTAGTATCCAGACAGTTGAGCAATTACCTTTTCGGTGGAAATAGGCACTTGGTGACTTTAGGGTAATGAGGGGAAGAAATGAGAGCTTATTCTCATTTCTCCTTAGCAGTTAGCTCCGGTATCACTTCATACTGTTCTGAGAGCTGGAAATCTAATGAAACCTGTCTTGCTTTAGATTTTTGTCTTATATTCCTCCTCCACAGAACTTTCGTTTTATCTCACATCTACAATATCTCCACTGCAATATACCACATTCCCAAACCACGGTCCTCCTGCACTCATCTTTGGTATACCAGTTCTCTTATGCCTTAATTTGTGCTGTAAGGGGCATTTTGCAGTTGACCTTGCTGCCTTTTGAAATAGAAGAATAGAGATTTAGTTTCTTTTATTTCCTTGAGACATTTATTTGGGCTGCCTTTTCTCCAGTCAACTGCTGCAATTTTGGAGAAATTGACTGTATAAGTTAGTTAAAAATTCCCAACAGATAAAAAGGAATAGAGGGAATAAAACCTGCATGTGTGAAGAAGCTTCATTTCTATAGGGCAACAGAATAAAATGCTCTTAGAACTTTAAAAAATAGTAGTTGGTTTCTTTTTAGACTAAACACTATTTCTTTGGAGAATAATGAGGAAATTTCACCCACTTACTTAGAGGAATAAATTCAAAACATCAAAATTTTCAAATAGCTAAGAAAGTGTTCTGCCAATAAATGTGTTTCTGCATTCCACAAAGACATTATGGCTCATTTCTCCTCTCCCAGTTTCATGTCGGTACTTTAAGAAACTCTTGAATATTTTCACATAAAATAAAGAGACCCTATCTGGAATAGTTAGCAACTACATCAATAAAGACTTTTGTGTTGTCGTAAAGAGAGTTTGGGTGAGATCTGGTCCCCAAAGCAAATAGGGCAAGCATATTTCAGAAGACAGTTGTAGCTAGTGTTGAGTAGTTACTACTAAAAAATTATTTCTTGGCTTATGCTCCAGATGCATAGTGAGAATCAGATTTCTGAAGAAGCTATGCATGCAGGGAATCAGAAATCTTTTAGGAACTTTGGCTTTCATTATTCATAAGAGGTTTTAGAAAATATCTGAAGTATTCAAAAATCTGAAGTACAAAGAAAAATTTGCAAGGCTTAGATAGATAAATAAATTGAAGGAAGAGTTCTGTATATGGTTGCCAGTATATAATTACTGATTTTTACTCATATATTAAAACTGGAATCCTGTCAGTTCACTTTGACCACAGAAGGTAATGATGAATTGAAAGATATCCTTCTAATTTCACTTTTTTGTATGTTACTTTTGTTTTTGTATATATGCTGTCTATATGTAAGTGTTTGAAACTAATGTTTGTCCTCCTATTACCCTGATATATTAAAGTATTTGGCTTTTGGCCATAAAGAGAGAGTCACTAACTGAAAGATAAATAATATGTGAAAAAACCATTTGATGCCTTTCATAGGTAGCATGAAAAACACTTTACCATGAGGAAGTTGTAACTTTAATCTAGAAGTGACTCAGGATAAAGCTTTTGAACTGTGGATGGATAATACAGAGCATGGAACTAAGTATATATGCCCTTGAAGGTAAGGAAAAACAGACCGAGATGGCCAAACTATCAGCAATTTATATACAGTGTAAATTTAAAGGAAAAATTCTAAGAGATTTTTCCTGTTTAATTTTACAAAAACTCTGTGAAAATGCATGGAGATAACAATTCAGGACTTCACAGATGCCTTGGTTTCCTCACAGTAATTCAGATTGGTAGAAAATTGAACAGTTTATTATTAGCTAAGATAGTTTTAATTAAGGAGAGATTTCCTACAACCAGACACTGAGTTTTATTGCTATTTTTCCAGCACAGTTAGTTCTGTCTATGGCTTTCTCTGTGAGGACCTGAGGACCTTCCATATGGATGAGAGGCTGACTCTGTCCTTATCTGACTAGACAAAGCCCTGAGCAACCTGGTCTAACCTAAGAACTGGCTTGCTTTGAGTAGGAGGTTGGACTGGAGAGTTCCTTAAGTCTCTTCCAGCCTGAACTACCCTGTGATCCTACAATTCAGATGTCAGCTTTCACGTTTGTTTAACTCTGGTTTTATGCTTCTGCTTTAGCCTTACAATTCTGTCCTCCCAGTTGCATGTTGCCACACATCCAGGAAGCTGCCAGATCATTCCCCTGACAACTTGAGTTGTGACTAATGATTCTGCCCCTTCTCTTGCTTACCATAGGAATGAGGTTGACCTGCTGGAAAGCAACTCCACAGAGAGGGACGTGGGAGTCCTGGTTGACAGCAAGGTAACCGTGAGGCAACCATATGCCCTTGTGGCCAAGGCCAATGCGATCCTGGCCTGCAGCAGGAGGAGCGTTGCCAGCTGCAGCTGCAGGTCAAGGGAGGTGGTTCTCCCCCTCTGGCTCTGGTGAGGCCGCATCTGGAGTACTGGGGGCAGTTCTGGGCTCCCTAGTACAACAAGGACGTTGAGCTGCTAGAGAGGGTCCAGCGGAGAGCCAAGAAGATGATTAAGGGACTGGAGCATCTATCGTATGAGGAAAGACTAAGACAACTGGGCATCTTTAGTCTGGAGAAGAGAAGACTGAGAGGAGATTTGATTACCATGTTCAAGTACCTGAGGGGTAATTGTAGGGAGGATGGGGCCAGGCTCTTCTCCGTGGTGGCCGGTGACAGGACCAGGGGCAATGGGTGTAAGTTGAAAAATAGGAAGTTTAACCTCCGTATGAGGAAGAACTTCTTTCCTGTGAGGGTGACAGAGCCCTGGAACAGGCTGCCTAGAGAGGCTGTGGAGTCTCCTTCTCTGGAGATCTTCAAAACCTGCCTGGATGCCACCCTATGCCATTTGCTCTGGGTGTCGCTGTTGAGCAGGGGGGTTGGACTAGATCACCTCTGGAGGTCCCTTCCAGCCTTAACTATTCTTTGATTCTCTGGGGTAAAGTCAATGTAAAGGACTCTAGGACTTCACCAAGGAGCATGAGACAGGCAAACCAAGTGCTAGAGCTTGATCAAGAGCTCAGCTACTCCCACAACAGAGCAGGGAGAGGAGATAAATGAGATGATAAAATGCAATATTTGTACTGGAAACAAACAAAGACAGAGTTGGTTTTGTCGGGTTTTCTCTGTCCCCATGTGAAAAAAAAGATGGGAAGAGGAAGGAATCTGGAGACTGAATGCTCTTGCATCAGGAAAGGCTGTAGGTAGCCTTTCAAAATGGCTCTTTTTGAAGCTGAAATGGTGAGGAATAATTTCTTAGGAGATCCTGGCTACTGACATCCCAAGTGTGAGCTTTACATAGACCAAAGACAGGCTATATATTTACATAGTATTTTTTAAATATAGTATATGATTAACTTAAAATTTAAACCAATTCCTAGGAAAACAAACAAATAAGCAAAATAATAGTCACAGAGTGATTTAGTTACTCTTCTAAGAAAAAGATTATTGGGGAAATATAGAGAGTCTACTCAGAAGTACAGGAGAAAAAAGGAGGAGGAATAGCAACTGAAGCTCAGAATACAAATCACCTTTCAACCTCAATTTCATAATCATTACTGTAATTAAATCCTCGTAATTTAAGCTATGTTTCACTCAATGGAAAATTGATGACTCTCATATTTTCATGGGAATTTTACTGTATTCCAATAATCTGTTTTGTATGAATTAAGTCCCTAGGGTAAAATAATCATTTTGAGGCACGCATTTGTTTGGATTTCGTTTCACATTACAACAGGTTTCATTCTAAAAGCAGCTAATGGTCTCACAATTTGGAAACAAGGTAATGATTTACTGTCTGTGACCTTAATTATTGGAGGAAAAACCTGGAAACAGAAGCTTAATAAAAGGAAAAAAATAGTTCTTTAACACTAATGTCTAGAATCTTAACTTATGCCTGAAGAACAATTATTTTAGCCTAAAACATTTATTATACCTGCTCAAAAATCTTTTATTTTCCCCTATCTACATTTGAGTTTGGATTTGCTTATCATCTAGCATATGGAAATAGAGTAGTACTCAGTTTGTCATTGAGATGCATGTCATGTCATCAGTGCCTCTGAGAAAAATATTAACAGTAAAATTACTAATGCTGCAGTCCAAGCAAAGAACAGCAAGAAGCAAGGTTGACAGAGAAGGTGAACAGGCTGAGCTTACAGTCTTATGTATTTTCTGATCCTACATAAAATCTAAAGTAGCTTACTCGTTTTACCTCATGTGTCTGTCTGTTTGGACACCGACCTGCTCACGCTGCAGTACTGAGAACAGAAGTTTTGTTTTCTAAACAAATATTGCATTTGTTTCAATAAAATCAGTTATTGAATGTAATTGAAGCTTTGTGAAAAGTTTTTGGAAGTCGTACTTTCTTGCTCAGCTTTCCCCTATGGACAAGTCAGGTGCCATGTTGAATCCAACCTTGTCCACTACTTCGCCTCTCTCAGCAAAAGACTTTAGAAGAGGTAGTGTCCAAGCTTTGATGGATGAGGAACACACCCTCGGGACTAAGAAGCCTCCTGCAAGAGCCTGTATGGTCCCTGACTTTCAATAAAGAGTTTAGTAATTTAGCTGCTGCTCTCCACGTGGTAGGAACTGAGAATCCTTCCAATCATAGGAAGCTCTCTTCAAACACCATTATGGGGTATTAAGGACATTTTTGTACGTCTGAATGTCTTATATGCACATCTGTAAAATATCATGTCAGAGGTGGAGAAGTAAAAATTAATCATTTTGCAGAGCTCATTCAGTTATTCCCCCCCAAAACATAGGCTTTTGGAAGTTTGGAGCATGAAAAAGGAGGACTAAAGGAAAAGCAGAAAAACTGGTGAATTTATACAGGACATGGACTTACTTGAAAGTTTGGGGTTATCCCTCTGATCCTTATTCCCTTTTTTATGAGTTTTGTCCTTCTGCAGTTTTGGAAATAAAGAAATGTCTGACATTCTGAAGTATGGCAAGATTACAAAATCTATCTAGGAGGGCCATCTGAGAGTAACTGTCTAGTTCTTCATCTTTATGATGGAAACTTTTATATCCAGCCTCAGTAACACTGAAGAGGTAACATCTATATTTAACAGAAAAAGGAGACACATATATCTCCTAAAAGTTACTGCCAAATGTAGCATATTGTAAGATTCAGCTGTCACTAAGCCTGGGGGATGTGAGCTTTTTCATAATAAAGACTGCCTGCAAATTCTCTGTAGGCAAGCAATCCAACTGCTTCTTTACTTTTTGATTGCTGTGCTAGTCATTTAAAGTTTCCTTAATTGAATTCTCTTCTTGATGTATTTTTTCACTGTTTGTAAGTACATTCAGTTTGAAATATGGCTTTAGTTAGCATGCTACCCATTAGGTCATAATCAATGGCAAAAGGACAGATTTTGCTCTGATTTTTTTTTCTGGTCATGTTAATAGCTCAGGGACATTGTTTGAGAAAAATATTGCAAACTAGATTTTCAACTGAGGTAATTGCCCTTGGCTGTTACAGAGTCATGTCTTTTTCTATCATTTAAGGCTGTCATTTTGATCCATTAAATGTTTCTGAGATAACAACTATTTTGACTACAATAGCTCAAGAAGCTTTTAAAAATAAAATTTCCTATCCTTTTATATCATTTATGTTACCTTTCGCAATCTTAGTCCACTTGGGAATAAAAAAGAAAAAGAAAAAAATACTCTTGTTTTTGACTTTCTCGTACTGGGAGAAATGACTGCTTGGAAGCAAAGCTCTTAGTGTTTTGAATCAGTCCATGTGTTTCCCATAGTGGTACAAGATAGTAAGACACAGCTAAAAGTGCGACTACAACAAATAATGGCCTGTCACTCTAGGAAACACATGATTTTCTTAAAAGTACTGAAATGACTCTAGGGATCAGAATAATCTAGAACATATTTCTGGTATTATAATTTTTCACTAATGACTGATATGACAGATGAGATTAGTATTTTGGGAAAATGGAAAGGTAGTCTTGTATCCAATGTCCAGTGTTTTGTTACATTCTGCTTTGCTACAACAGGGAAATAGAGACTTTAGTTAAAAAGAAATAGAACCACTTCAACAAAACAGTTGTATAACGAATGCCTCTATGGCTTTTTAGAACCTCCAAAGTTGAAAACCTGTGTTTTCTCCTTATTCAAGTTGTGTGAAAGGCAGCCCATAAAATTGTTTAAGAATAATAGGACTATAGAAGTGAGAAGAGAATAGTCTGTGAATGAGGTGACCTGCCTTCTAAACGTCCGTGACTGAAAACTGTCACTTCATGATACTCTTATCAGTTTTGTTGTGCCTTTCTGAATCTCTCCTTCTTAGGCTTCTTCTGAGGGGAACTAGCTAGCACTTGCCAGGAGGAAAATTCTCTCCATAACCAATGGAAATATGTGCTGATCTCTTTTTTGCACAAAAAGTCATATACGTTTTATTCCCAGAACTTATAGCAAAAAAACCTCCATATTTCTGTCAGTTTTTATTCTTATTGCGTTTTCCACAGAAGATTTCCCCAAATATAATACAGACCACCTATCTGAAAATCTCATGCTTCATTCTTTCCTCCAATTGCTTATCATCTGTAGCTTACATTGTCTTAATTTTTTTGCCCAACTTCCCCTTTAAAAAGCAGATCTCCACACCACTGTTAAATTGGTCCATGTTTTTGTGACTTAATCACATTTCTCCTAGTCACATTTGCATGATAAAACTTGATCCTCACATGAGGATCTGATTTTGGGGATCAAACAATGGTCACTGTTCTCAGCACATGGGGTTTCATAGCAACTCCACACATAACTCCACACATAGCAACTCCATAACACAAAGTTGTCTGAGGCCTATGGTGCTAAACACTGAATTAAAGCCTGGGGACCATGTTATCTTCTACACAGGGATGCAAGCAAAGGCATTTTCATATGTTATTCTGGTCACCTCAGCTCCTAAGATCACTGAAGGATGAAGTACTGTAGGAAATAAATCTCTCATTACAAGGTAGACTCCAGGCATGCGATCAGCAGTCGCTGGAGAAGATGCTCTCCCTTCCTAAGCATCCCTACACTTCCTCTGGCATGATTAGCTGTACAGGTACTGTGAGCCTCTCTTTCTCCTTGAAAGCATTTCAGTGTTAAAACTCACAAGGCTAGATATGCCCATTATATTACTTATGGAATGACCTGGATTTTGCTAGTCATTTCCAAATGCAGTAATTCTTGGTGTGCTTTACAAGAGATCTGAGGAGCTTTAGGAGATTATTAAAATGCTGCTGTCAGGCTATACTAAAGATTTGCAGCTATTTAAAATCCTGTCAATAAAAGGTGTATTGTAGAAATAACACTGAGTCAGACACAGAAGAACAGTTATATTTCTCTGCCTAGAGCTGAGCAACTGAGCAGTCACACTAGTCTCCAAGAAGTTACAAGTACAGACAACACTGCTCGAACGTGGATGAAACCTTAATGCTAATAGGAGCTTCAGAGAGCTGATTCAGCGTTACAATCTGTGCGTAAAATAATTCGCTCCAGGATTTATTGTGAAGAATGACTTAACCAAGATCAGTATTTAAATTAATTTCAGAGAACATCTTACATTTTACATATTTATTGTTACTAGTATTACTAATAGAAATGATAGAAAATTATTGAATGTCTGAGTCAGACATGAAAATTACTTTCAGGAAGCCATGAATCAGTTTATAATCATTGTCAAATTTGGAGTCAGAATTAAGAAGAATTGACATAGGTTGAAATTGGTAAGGAAAAAAAATGGTATTAGTCACAATGACCGCCTCAAGTACTTCCTAAACATCAAAAAGGATACTTCATAGTCATAGAAAAATAAACAAAAAGGTCAAGACTCCACAAAGATTAAAAGTGATTAATTCCTACTTGTCATTGTCCTTTTAGAGATATCTATACGTAAAGACAATAAGTACTCAGGTTTTCAGCACAGAAATTACTCAAGCACCTAAAAAAGTTGCTCTTCATTAAATGTTCTTGCCCAGATTAAGCACCTATGTTATCCTGACCTATATAGAGTTTGGGATAGTACAATGAAATAGATGCTAATTTGTACTCATCACCTACGGCCTCTGGACTGTCTCAGAGACTGTCTACTAGCATGGGCACTGCTCTCTCAGGGCATGCCCTGGAGAGAAGATATTCCCTTCTTTGTGGCTCCCTCATTTAAGTACCTAGGAATCCTGGGATAAATCCACTCTCTTGCATTAGGCTGAATGTCCCAGATAGGTTCCAAGACATTTTGAATTACTCTTCCCAGAGAATGTGATTAAATGACAGTTTTGGAAAGGAGTTGGCCAAGTCCTACATATAGAAAAACAGGAAAAGACTGAAACTCATCTAAATAGAGGATTCTGAGGGGACAAGTTGTAAGGATATGTGGAACACATATGTCATTAGCAGATGGGTAACAGCATCTGGTTTGTGAGAATATCTGGTTAACATCTATTCAATACAGAAAACAAATGCCGTAGGCAGAAAAAAGCAATAAACTGAACACCCAAAGACACAAAAAATGTTGGAAACAATAGCAGAAGCCAAAGCTGTCAGGTTCGTAACAAACTTTTGAAGGAATCACCCAAAGTCTTCATCCACTCCCAACTGTATACCCCATAAGAAGAAGGAACATGATCATCAAAATTTATCTTGAGATAGAGCAAGCCTATTATGGGACTACTGAGGGGACTGTGGGAATATGCAATGCTTATTACTGGATATAAGGAAAGAACAGGGAAAGGTGGATATTAAGGAAAGGACAGGGAAATAGAGGGTTCAAAGTGGAACAGGGAGGAGGAATAAGTTTTGAAAGATGGAGAAGAGGCATGATAAAAGAGGCCAGTCATGTTCAAGCTGGTTACTTACTCGCCTGAGCCCTGCACCTGACTCTCACAGGTTTTTATGTCCTGTTTTCTTGTTCAGCCCTGTTTATAACCCATTCAGCCCCACACTAATCTGTGTGGGTGGAGGTGTGGGAGTGGGAGATTTTCTAGCAAATTTCTAACTAGGCAAATGAAGAGGAGGATGTCCACACCTGAAAATACCTATATTTCAGCTCATGACTACACAAGAGGCTCAGGGTCCAATCATGGATATTAAATCAGAAAAATCTTAATTATTCTGCTAATATTTGAAAGCATCCATGATTGCTGATGTGTTTGAGGATCAAGGGAGTAAGACAGTGTGCATGCCTTGCTGACACCTTCAGATCATCCAGAAAGAAGTGACAGGACCAAGGCACCTGTGTTCATATTTACGTGAGGGGTGTTTGTGCCTGTGTGGTGCCAGCAAAGGCACTGCTTTCTGTCTGTATTGGTCAGCACGAATGCCTGAGTATGGTGCACTGCTGTCTGTATGTGGAGGACAAGTCAGAGCAAAGGACATTATAAAGAATATATATGAAAGACTAATGTCCTGAGGTAGCATTAAAGTAACAAGGAAAAAAAAAACATCAGCATGGGAGGAAGGGACTGAAGCATATTCAGGGGGAAGAAGTATCACAAAGAGATGTTCACAGGTAACACTGTGAAAGTTGGTTGAGTGTGGAAAGGCATTAAATTGTATATAGGGGAACAAGATGCAAGATGTGCTGATGTTCGAACATGTAGAAGCCAAGATCAATACTTGCAAAATTGTAAATGATGTGCTGTAGTGCTGTGTATGCAACATTCATAGCTGCAAATGGAAATGCCAGTAAGCCAGAAGGGCACCATGTTCCACTTGAGAATAATGAACAAGGTGTACAGACTCACCAGGAAGATGTATCAGATATACAGGATCCCCAGCTGTTTCCTAGTAGTTAGGAAGGCAAGTGTTGAAACTTATTTCTTTAATTAGTTAAAAGTGATTTCAGGACAGAAAATAAGAGTCTGGTTCAAGGAAAGATTTCACATATTTCGTTTAAAGCCAATGTTAAAATCAAATGAGGCCAGGAATAGCTGGAAGTTGCTCTGCCAAGGCCAACCTGTCCTGATGCCAGTCAGACCTCTTAGGTACCTAAGCATAAGGAAACCACTATAACATTACTTTTTCATATAAATAATGTATTTTTAAGCTTTATGTATAGATTACCTTGTATATACCTTTTTATGTGAATAAAATAATAGCACTCTAGAGCCTCTTTTCATCTTAAAATTGAAGATTAAGCACAGATATGCAGTACAACATTTCTAAATTTTCCTATTCTTACCCAAACTCGATATGTTTGACCACTTTCTTTTTGTTCTGTATACTGTGTCAGCAATCTCTTATTATAAAAATGTCATCTCTGTTCCTTATAGAAGTTTTAAAGTCATTTCACAGTTGAGTGGAACCCTAAACAGAGCTATCTTAGTGTAATGAAGCAGAAAACGATTGCTCCTTAACAAGACTGGTATATGGTGACAAACAGCTCATAAAAATCCCATCTGCCACCAAATACTCCTATTTTAGTTGCTTTCAAAACTAAATGCTGTATTTCCTGTTTCTTTGCAGAAAGAAAAGAGGATATATAAAGCCGGAGCCATCAAATTGCCCTTTGACAAAAAAAAAGATGAAAAAAAAAAGGCACAGCTCATTTTAGTCACTAACACTAATCATTCCAAACACTGCAAAGGTGTAGTGTCACTTTAGGATGCATTTATGGTACATAGATTTTTGTAAAGCAAAAAGAAGATGCTAACCAAATGTACTATAAGGAAACATTTCTGATGATTTAACAGCGGGGAACTATGTGTAAAACAGTCTGCTGATGATTTTGCATTGTAAAAATAAGCCTCTAGTGACTGCAATGAAATAGAATGTAATTACCTGAAACTCTATTTGTAGTTACCCTGCTTAAATAGTTCTGGATATACTAGTTCTGGATCCTGTAGTGCCCTTTCCCATCCTTAGCCAGCAAAAAGTCCATTGACTTAGATTCTTCTTTGCTTTCAATATTAATGAGATTTTTTTACTCAGTAAGGATTGTAAAGTCTCTGTATTTACAAAGAGCATCATGCTCTGGTGCAGTTCATTTGGATTTGCTGTCAGTACACTGTAACAAATAGGCTATACTGCTACTATCATCTGTCAGATGGGATCAAAACTGCTTGACATGTCCTCTGTTTCCCAAGACTCTTAACTCTTAGTAAGGCTCTTAACTCTTTGCAGCAAGGCACAGTCTTACTGCTCTTCAGAGCAGCAATGAAACTCTTTGGTGATGTCTTATGCATAACAGCTATAAGTGGTTCTTTCCAAACTGATATTTACTGCTGTTATTCAAAGTTAGGAAAATAAAAATAATTAACATGTAGCCATGCCATCTTCATATTTAGACATAAGCAAATTGTTGCCTTCAAATCCACTGATTTTAGTTCTCCTTAGTGACCTGTTGTTTTTCTTTCTGGGAGATTAAATTTTTATCTAGCTAAGAAATCTTTTTTTTGAGCAATGACATCACCTATTCCAGAGACATAATTTTACACTAGATGCATGAAAGGGACAAACAGATCATTGAACCACAGCAGACCACACAGTTTTGTTAAATATTTGGAAACTTTGAGCTTAGGAATTGCCCTTGCAGTGGTTGAGACAGATGAGGAGATAAGCTGCCATGATAAAATTCTTGACTAAAGAGAAAGAAAAATTAACAGCATGCATTTCAGCTGCTACAAATGCACCAGGAATTATCATACACTGTCAAAAGCAGTCATGTGTGCCATCTCCTATGCACAGACAAGAGGAAACATATTAAGGAGAAGCTGGCAGATGGCATTCAAAAGACCAGAGTACCTGCTGCAATCTTATTTTCAGCAAAATGCTAGCCGGAAAATCCTGTGGCATTAGATATTCACAGATGTCTTCCTACTCATTGAACTAACTTTTCTACAAAGTTGCCTGTAAGTTGTTCTAAGGTGTGCAGCAAAGATGTACCCAGAAGGCTTCTTTTCGACTGCATAACAGCTGTGGAAGTGACATGATGGCAGGAGCATCTCTGGGGCTGCCTGCAGGTTGTTCAGTAGGCTGCCCGGAGGCTACGAAGAACAGAAAATACCAGAGGGAAGAGTGCTGATTTTCACAGGTGTAAATCTAATGAATGGCAGTGAACTTGCTGTAGATTCACAGCACTGTAAAAGAGCAGAGTCCAGCCAACACTTATCATCCTGCTAAATGTGATCTCTCTTTGATGGCTTGAGTTGGGACGTGGTAGCAGGGGCCTCCTTCCTGCCCTTCCAGCTCCTCATTCCTCCAGCCCCACGCACAGAAGCAATACTCACTTGGGTTAAAAACAGAACAAAGAGGAAAGGAGGAAGGAAATCTGTCTGATAAAGAGGGCTCTGTGAAAAGTTGCAAGTAATAGAAGGGGATATTTGAAAACAGCGACACTGCTTTTCTAGACAAGAATATCACTGTCAGCATATGAGCTGACACTCTTCTAAGCAACGTCAGTTGTACATGCTGGATTTAAGGTTGAAATGCCTTCCCCTTTCTTGCTCCCCCACTATTTTGTCAGCTGTCATGGTTGACAAATGACGAGCCGGGTCTGGGAGCAGGAGCAAGGTATCGTCTGCACACACAGAGAAGCCGTGGGGAAACCTCTCAGTACTCTGAGACTGCACTGAGTGCTCCCTAGCTTTATATATCAGCAACATGCAGAGACTTCAAATCCAATTGTTCCGGGTACTGTAGAGAGCAAGAAGCAATGAATGCAAAATTGGTAATGTGAAACACACTGCTAACAACATTGAGTAACTAATAAAGCCAGTTCCTTGGCTTTTATTAGGAAACTTTTGTGTGACTAGAGAGAATCAAAAGCCGCTTAGGAGTGGACTCTAAGGCTGGTGATCTCTCAGTGCAAAGGCATCACTGGTAGGTCTGAGGCCATCAATTTTAATTATTTCCAAGAACAGTTTCAGGGTAGCTGTGGTTGCCTAAGAAAGTGGTAGCATCCTTAATTTTCCCACATTTTCATCGGAAGACTGTTTTGGTCTTTAAAGAGGATGAGTCTGTATGAGAAGTTAAAAGAGTGAGTCTTAAATCCAGCTGATAATGATAATTTATTGTCCAAACATCTGTTCGGGTTCCTAACTCTGCAGTGATTAAAATCGGTAGTTAAAGATGTAAATAAGCATTAAGGGTTTAAATACCTCTGAATCTGAACCTTAACCCCGTGTATTCAATTTTCAACTCAGCAATGCTTACTGATTTGAATTGTTTTTTCCTGTATTTCAGCTAGCTGGATAAGATAGTGTGTAAAGCCCAGAGGGCATTTTACAAAGCAGTGTAGTAAAAAAGTATACTTATGTCAATGACTTTAGATTCTTGCTTCAGTTCAGGTAGCTGGATGCCATAACTCAAAATGAACCTCATGAGCTGTTTAATTCAGGTGCAGCAATACCAGATAACAATAATCATTGTTATCACAGTAATACCAATACTTAATGTAAGACTAGAACAAGCATTCATCTAGCTTGGTATTCCATCTTTGAAGTTTTCTGTCAGCAGATGCTTGGTGAAAAAGCAAAAGATCAATACCAGCATTAAACGACACTTTCCTGAGTACAACTGTCTTTGAACCACCTGCAAATCAGAACCACCAAATTCTGAAAACACTTATCTTTTATGACTTTCCATTTGATAAGGATTTTGTGGGTTTTTTTTTGCTTGTTTGTTTTACAAAGGAAATTATTTAGCAAAAATCTCTTCTCAGTCTTTAAGAATAATATTTTTTTTCTTATTATTATTAGCTTAATCTATGAAATCATCCATTTTTCTACACTTAGATTTTTTTTCTGAAATTTGACAGAGGGAAATTTTTACCACTTTCAGCGAGTTTCTTTTGCTAGAGAGAATTCAAACGTTTGCTTTGCTCTGCTTTCTCTTTTCTTCCTCCATTACTCTATTAGAAGACATGATAAAAGATATGCACCTAACAAAGCTTCCAGAATCTCCCAAAGTGAGTAAATAGCTCAAAAAAAAAAGTTGAAAACAACTTTGTTCACAGCTTTTTTCCATTTTACATGTTATCTAATTCCGTCCATAACTGGATGAAACTTCTGCTGGTCCTGTTTTCAGTCCCAGTCAATGACAAAGCTGAGTGTGTTTCGCACACACATATGCACGCACACATATGCACAAGTGCATTCAGTCACACAGACTACCACAGGGTACTGTAGGTACACAGGAACTACTTTAATTCGTACCTACAGAAAACACTAGAACCTACATAAAACAAGCGTATAGAGAGCTAAGTCTTGTTCCTTCTCTCTGGCTGATCAGGTTTGCAGTTCACTGGTGAAAACACACAGGCCCTCTCTAGCACACACACATTCACGGACTCTCTGGAATGCCAGCAAAACCTCAAAAGTCTGTCTGACATCAATGCCCAGACTCAGGGCCCCTTTACCCAATGTGCAAGTTTACCTGACTTGCCACTTGAGCCAGCTTGATGCTTGGCAGCAAACAGATTTGTGCATTCACATACATGTCTCACAAGCACATCACATTCATGGATCCTCTCAAGTACTGCCACAGACTCTCAACCCATCTGTGCCTGGATCCTAGGCTATCCATAGCCAAGCTACTGGCTCAGACGTTGAGTCTTTCCAGATGTAGGTCTCCTCCTACTCACTGGCCAGACCAGCTTGAAGTTTACTAGCAAATTACACACATGCACACATGCCTGCGGGATTAAATTTACTAGAGAAACAGAAATACATCAGGAGCTCTCCAGTTCCCGGCTCCCAGGCCTCTCTTACTTTCCATTCCTGGCACCTAGATTTGCTTGCCCTGTGACTCACATCCCCCTCTCTGGTTGCTGGAACTTAGACCTGGTAGCACTCAAACATAGGTAAGTTGGACAAAACAAAACGTTAATCACCTGCTTGTCTGCTTGTCAGCACACTTAGTTTACTGCTATCCTTATAAGATATTCTTTCTTTCACAATGAATACTCCTTAATTGGGTAACCTAATGAACTTGAACTAAGGGTTTTGAACTCCTATTCCCCATGTTCATGACTATAAATGCTTGATTCAACAGATTCTACCTGTGAAAAGTACTCTAACTGATTTATAATAGGGGTTTTACTTGATCTAGGAGTCTGTGTGAGATATATCTGTGCAGTTAAACCCTTCTTTCTGGTAATTATTATGAGACAATGATTTAGCACAGTATCAGAAAAATTAGTTCTTCTGTAGTGTGTTATGATCTATATACTCTGACAGTTAAATAAGGTATAGACCTTACTCAGACCATCAATTATAGATAAACAATAAGATATCAGAACTAATGTGGTGCTTTATATCGAAGGACTGATGAGCAAAATTCAAACAGCACACAATTCAAAGCCTACAGACTTGGTTCTGTATATGGCTAATGAGAAAGTATGGGCATGTAGGTATCTATGCTGTGCTTTGTGAACACTGCTTGAATATCTTCACTCCATATGGAAGTGATTCACTTTGTCATGAATTCTAATCATATTTTTTCTACCCACTGGTTAATGATAAAGAGTAGTCCTAAGACAGTGAGAAGATTCCTGACTCAAATATTGATATTTGTAAAAGACACATTTGACAATGCACATCTTCATGAGTAATGCATTCTCAATTTTTCATTTACTTTTCTATTAGATATACAAATCCTATAAAAAATTAAAGCTCTCAGATACTGCCATCTAATCCTCTCTCCCTTGGTTGATATAATGGAATGAGAATTTAAAATTCAGAGGATTATGAACAAGTCCTGATCCTTAAGGTATAAATGCTGTTCCAGTTGACTACAGTGGAAGATTCCCATGTGCATCAGAGGGAAGGATACAGCGGTTATCATTTAAAGATTCCTGCTAAAATTTACTTTCTTGTAATGGTCTCTTTCTGTATTTTAAGTGCTTTCTATTTTCCAGGAAACTTGAGCATAAACAGGATTTAAATTATTCAGTTGCAGCTCTCCTTTACAGTTTCTATCAGAACATAATGGGATTAAAAATAATTATAAGATTTCTCACCAAACTAATAAATTCAGGAAATATACAAGCTACAGAAGCTTACCTCTCTACAGCAGTGCCTTCTATCCATGAACAGTATTAGCTGGATTATGGCTAAGATTACTTTAAAACATGCAGCACTGAATTTTAGTCAGATAATGGTAAGCAGAATGTCATGCTAATATTTGATATATCCGACACATCCTAGAAGTCATCCATAAATGAGTGAAAGCCCTTACCATTTGTTTCTTTGGTGACTTCTAAGAGCTGTTCGCTTTATGCACAGGCACACATGTACACATGGGAGGTATTTGTGCTGGACTGAAACTAAACTAACAATTCATTTAAAAAGAATGGGATTTTTCATCCTCACATCTGGACTCATTTCATCTCTTTTCACTATATACTAGTGAGGGGTGGAACTTTATATCTAAATTTAGGTGTTCTATATGCAGTTCTATAAATGCACGTCGGATATTTCTGTTCTCATGGTAAGCCAGTGGAGTCCCATCATAGTTAATACAGTATGTGGACACTTCAGATCTGCTCCTCTCATCATAAAGTTAACCTGAAAGTTGTAGTTCAGTTTTCTAAATATAGGTAGCTGATGTCACTTGAGATGTGATGCTGGCAGGCAAAAACTCTGCTAGATGCCACTGTCTTTACTGTCAATGGTTTAGATCCAGTCAACCACGTCTGTGTCTAGTGCCATTTGAGATGCTCCAGGACAAGAGACTTTGCCTCAGCTGTCATTTCAGAGGGTCATGGGTCTCCTGTAAGTCTAAACAGATACACTAGAGTGTCTTACACAGCACTAGGCTTCCATAACCAGACATAATTTGTTAAATTATGCTCAGCATGTCTATTGACAGTACTGGAGTTGAAATAAGTAACTTACACACAGGCAACACAGATATCTACATTAAGAGGCCTGAATCTGATCCAGAATGACATTTTAAATGCTTAATTCAGTTGTGTAGTCATAGGTGCCAGTATAACGTGAGCCCCTTCAGGATGTCCTGATCTCACATGGTGGTTCCCAAAGGCATGGATATTCCCCAGGTCACATCTGGAGACTCTGGTTCAGCTACAGTGGTACTACATCCCCTATGTTTAATCACGAAGGTCTCATCTACACACTCTAGACTCAAAGGTAAGTGAAGGAAACCTCACTGTACATCATACAGTATATGTATTTTTAAATATAATCCAGAATTGCTATAGAAAACATTTGATAGTGATAGTTAAATTTTAAAAATTGTTATCATGACTTGGGAAGAATATCACTTCCATATGCAATGTAGTATTTAGTAACTAAGGACAACATAACTATAATGATGTACTAAGTGGAATTAATGAGTGAAATCTATTGCTTCATAGAATTTCATGCATAACTTTAGTTTGCGTGGCTCATTAGTATTCATAGCTGAATTTTGTCCTTTGATGTGTATCCATACTGTTCCTTGGGACTAAGACAAAATAATAATCAATATGCCTGCAAGGAGAAAGAAATTGTAATTAAATCATAATAATTAACATGGATATTAGATTAGTTTGGATAAATTGATCTGGATAACATATTCTGAAATATACAGGCAGAGATGTTTAAAGGCCATTCTGCTCATGCTGTACAGGTAGGTCACCTCTATTTAGCTTTATATCTAGTTACCTTGTTCATGAAGAAAATTGAGTTAATTAAAGCTCTATGTCAAGTTTTGACAAGTGATGATACAGCTGTCATTTTCTGTAAAGTTATGTAAGATAGGAGAAGAATAGAGACTTTTAGGGGAGAGCTAGCACTTGTGACCAAAATACTCTCTTAGCTACACAATCTGAGCAACAGAGTCAGTGCTATAGGTTTTCTGCTCCTCGGGCTCATATTTTGATTGGAAAGGTAAAAGAAGCAGTAGAGAAGGAGAAACAATACTCAGACCAACATACCACCTACCCCCATCATCCAAACATTCACTTTCCCATACAAAAATAGGGAAAGTAAAGGGCCCACCCCGACAGGTGGTGTAGTAGCTTTAGGGACCAAAATAAGAACCTAGAGCTGCTATTATTTCACCAAACAGTGCCATAAAGAAAACATTCAGTAAAGACTTGGTTTAAACCTCTCCTCTCTTCTCCAGGCTTCCTCTTTTCTATACTGCAACATCCTTGTTCTTCTGACCCTTCTTTCTTCCCTTCATATCCCTTGGCATTTTATCACCGTTCTTGCACCCCACACCAGTATATGATGAAGGCTACAAGAATTCCTATGTAATCAGTAAGTATCTTCACTCTGGATCAAGTATGCATAAATATTTTACAAAACTTGTTGCAGTATTCAGTCCTTGCAATTTCTCTCAGTTGCTTAATCTTTAAAACAATAATGTCTGTATCAAGCTCTGTTAATAGCTCCCTGTGGTAACCCTGCTAAAATAATTTCATTGCTATTTTAGTAATGATATATATAAGAAATATGCAATCACCATTAATAGACAACAGTTTAGCTTGAGGAGTGCAATTAAAATTTGGAGTATCAAAAATGTAGGTTTTGATCTGTAATAACTATTTATTAAATAATTATGCCATTTTTGCTAAAGCAACACTGAAAAAATGCTACTTTAAAAATGATAGTGAGAAAAATAATAGAAGCCAGAATCTGAGAAAATGACATTCAGTTCATGCACAATTCACAGTGAGGTGAAAAGGAAAAATAATCTAATACATTATTCATTCTTAGCAGCAATTATAATACATTAAGACACCTGATAAGCATCTTAGATGTCAAACTGCTTGACTAATTTGCTACTGTTTGTGTATGAAACATTTTTCCACTTGCAGTCTGTGTATATTTATATAATAAATATTCACTCAACATTTACTCTAATCAACAATTTAATGATATATGAGTATATAAATAAAAGAACCATATCTTGCCACCATAGAGATGCAAAGAAAGCTAAAGACAGAGAATGAGGGAAAGATCTATGGAAGATAATGTGACTACATGCAATTTGAAATTAGGGAGAGATAATGATCAGATTTAAAGTATCTCCTTCATACTCAAGCAATATATCCTTTTGTATTTCCTTTTTTATTCAATAAGCATTAACTTTTTTTTTTTTCTGACTCTAATAGGGATTTACCCACAAATTATCATTGGTATAGGCAAATCTTAGATAATCTTCATTCTGCATAAGGAGATGACCTACAGTGAAGCATCTACTGTAACTGCACAGGAGAACATAAAATTTTCCAACTGTTTCTTTGCACAGCTTCATTTCTACTTCATATGGTTGCTTTGGATATTAAAGATTTAATGAGAATTGTGGCCCAACATTTTCCATGTCCAGGCATCAGCTTATCCTGCTTTATATATACTAAACCATGATTCCTGGGCAGGAATAACCCCAGGCACCAGTACAGATGAGGGGTTGACCTGCTGGAAAGCAGCTCCGGGCAGAGGGATTTGGGAGTCCTGGTTGACAACAGGTTAACCATGAGGCAGCAATGTGCCCTCGTGGCCAAGAAGGCCAGT
>JAWLRI010000192.1:570405-628667 GCA_034781795.1 Crypturellus tataupa | reverse complement strand
CTGGCTGCATCAGGAGGAGCGTTGCCAGCAGGTCAAGGGAGGGGATCCTGCCCCTCTGCTCAGCTCTGGTGAGGCTGTACCTGGGGTATTGGGGGCAGTTCTGGGCTCCCCAGTACAAGAGGGACGTGGAGCTTCTAGAGAGGATCCAGCGGAGAGCCACGAAGATGGTTAAGGGACTGGAGCATCTATCGTATGAGGAACGACTAAGCGAGCTGGGCCTGTTAAGCTTGGAAAAGAGAAGATTGAGAGGGGTCTGATCGGTATGTCCCTGCTGGACGGGTGTGTTGGACTAGATGGTCCCTTCCAATCTTAACCACTTTGTGATTCTTTGATTCTGTGACTCTAAAATAGCATTTTTGTTAATTGTTACTTAAATGCCTAAAATGAGTGGCTAATCTCCCATCTTTCCTATGGAGTCAATGGAGAAATTATATCCTTTAGAGAGCGGTTCTGGGTATTGAATTAATCCTTGTTCTGTATTACTTTTCCATACAGTAACCCATAGAGTAACCTTGGGAGCCTGGCCTTATATTAGGTACCCTACTTCAGAGTAATGCAAATATGTGCAAATATCACATTCTCTTTTCTCTCTATTCGTCACATGTATCAGGAGATGTTTCTCCTATCTTATTTATTTTCACTTGAGAACTACAGGCAGTTATCACTTGAAACTAAGAGAGAAATAAGAAAATAAGAACATAAATCACAATTGGAAATTTTCATTAAATATTCTTACTGAAACCTGTGACTGCTGTACACACTAAGTCCAGGACTTAAAACTCTCGTGAATCTTCTAGAAGAAACTGACCAGGTAAAACTAAAGCACATTTAATATCCCTTTCTCGGAGGTATTTTAGAATCTCCAAGAATGAAAAATATCATTTTCTAGCTGGAGCTGAGTTCATCTGCATCAGTTGAATCTCCACGTCTTTCTCTCTATATTCAAGTATTTTTAAACAAAAGCGAGACTGAATTCATCTTTATCAGTAAAATATCTCACAATTCTGATTTCAGCTTTCTCTTTGGGAAGACATAAATCAAGACTATAGCAACTGTTGCCAGCTGGTACCTATCTGAAGTTGCCTCAGTGTTAATGGAAGGGTTGGAACAATGATTATTAGAACAGACTAACTAGGTTTTATTGATCTTCTATTCTATTTTAGGAAACTGATCTGGAGAAGAAGGTCTCCAACAAAAATATATCGTTTTTCACTGTGTGGCAAGATTTACCACAAACCATATCAGAGAACCTAAACATATATCTATCTATCTTCCTTGTTCACTGTGTACTTACAAAATAAGTGTCTTCAGTAATTCCCGTACATAAATGTATATACTAACAAATGCAGACTTGGAGAGTCAAAAGACTTAGGGATGAATTATTTTAGTATTATGCAAATATTCAAATTGGCAAATGACTATGACTTAGGGGGAATGACAATCCTATACTTCTGTTATCATGACAAATGTTCCTACTACAAAGAGAGAGCCAAATATCAGTCCTCCCTCTATTTAAAATTCCACTAAAATTAGCTGAGTTATACACCTGTGAACTTGATCAGGGACTGCTTCCAGTAATGATTTTCTAATGATACATCTCCAGGTGGTTTATCATATATAGGATTTTCTGCTTGGGGACTTAACATTCAAAATAGGCACATGGAGTGGTTTTAAAGCTAAATGGATGTGTTCCAAATGTAAATCTTCCTTAAAAAGTCTAACTGAGAAAAGCCTCTCTATCGGCACCTTTTGGAAAATTATATTTAGATGTTTGTCTCACCGAGTGATTGTGTCCTTGAGACACTCAGAGAATTGCACTTGCACAGACTGTGCTGCAATAATGTAAATTCATCTTATTACCACTTGTTGAATATTATCTGCATATCCTTACAGGCATTTTCTAGCTCAATTACCATGAGAATTACCATGAAATAAGAGATTTTTTTGATGAGAAAAGCCCAGCATTGTTTGCCTGTATTATTTTTATTCCTTCCCCTTCCCCCACAGTACTTTAGAATAGACTTTGAGTTTATTTAGACCCTAAAAAGAAACATGCTAATTATGGCTACATTTACAGCAAATTTGCATAATTATAACAGTGACCTGCTATGCCGTGCAACCAAAATAATTAGTAACATACTGCAGCACTTGAGAAGTGCTACACAGACTTGTTATGAAAGAAAGTGTTTGGTTGCGATGGAAGGCAGGTCAGATACTGTCAGCGGTGTAGTGGGAGGCAAAGCAAATGAAAGAAGGGACTGTGGAATCAGCATTTAAAAGAGACAGCATGAGTCAGATACTTATAGATCTCCTCGCAGAGTGGTTGTGTGCATTTTTGACACTGCACACAGCTGCAGCTGTGCTGTAGCTGTGTGTGAATTATACACCGCACCGCAGGGAGGTATGAAGGGGAGGGATGGGTTTCACAGCCCTCCATTGATTGAGCTCCTTATTTTGTGCCCTTTAGATCTCCAAAAGAGGTTCTGCTATATTCCCTCGTTTTACACCATAAATTAGTTCCAGGTAGCACGCCTTGTGCATAATCAGAAGAAGGAGCACTGACACCAGCTGTCCATTCCTCTGAGACTCAGAACTGCTTGGATGCCAACACGCTCCTGTGTGGAATCATTTTTCACCTTGCCAGGAATCTATAGCGCACCTTCACAATAAAAGCATCAAATCCATCTGTTGTAAAGTAGAAACTTATTTTTATTTGATATCTGTCCAACGGACCTCAGAAAACACAGTGTGCTAGTCAGAAGTTCCCACACAGTTGTAACTTATTTTCACTTACTGACCATAACAGCTAAAATATGAAACTCATGTTACCCTAAAGTAAATATAGCTGACGGCTTGTCAGTTCTGCGCTCTGTTCTCAAGACGTGCCTGTGCTAGTGCTGATAAAAGGCTAAAGTTTTTGCTATAAGATTTTCTTGCTTCTAAACAAAGAGAGAGACTACTTTGCAGTGAAGAAGGTTTAAATTTGGAAATCCTTGTGTATGCCAACTCCTGAAGGATACTAGTGTCTGCAGCAGCGCTTTTGAAATTTAGGTCTACAGATGACTGGCATTTCAAGGAATGCTTCCAAAGATAAGGTGGAAAGTCACCAGCTTGTGGACAGCAGGTCCATGCTTGGTCTACAGGGCTCTGCACTGCTGTCAGGAAAACTGTCTGGGGCTGCATACTGAAGGAAATGGGACACTGCTGCTTCTCTGCTCTCCCCAGCACTGCAAGAAGCCTACAGCATTCATGGGGCTATATTAGCCAATTAGCACAACAAAATGAGTTGACAGAAAATTCTGGCATGAGCTTTTCAGCTGCTTCTTACTCCTTTCCTAAAAACTGTGAAATCCTCAGACTCTTTACTTCCATTTTCATTTCCAGGTTTTTGCAGCTACTGACGTGTTGGCAACAACTTTACAACATAGCTTTTTCCCTTACCACACAGTCATAAGAAGGGTACAATCATCTCCACTGCAATCTGTCTCCAATAGATCAATCAAAATGAGGTGTCTCGGAGTTATAGGGAGGCTGTTCTGACATTCCCAGCACCCAACCTTTATTTCACCATCATCAAAACAGTTTCCCTTCTGAATACTACTTATTCAGGTTCCTTCCAGCATCACTGTCAATGTGATGTGAACAAAACATGTTTGTTCCCGATGTTAGCAAAGCTTAAATCTACTTGCAACTTGTGCTGTAAAGACACAACCCTGGGATTAAGTGAACAGCAGATGCTCTTGCAAAAAGTGATTTATGTTCAGAAATAACTCTGTCTACCTACATATCCCTCTCTTATGGATCACTCATACGAAATACAAGGTGCTCTGCACCTTAGCTTTCAGTTACTCCTAGATCTCATACCAACTGTTCCACTCTGTCTGGTGTATTGGAACTGGCTGAAAGTTTTCACAGGAAATACTTTGAGAATGAGGGAATTAGGATATTCTTTTTTTTTCCCAGTTTTTGCTCAAAAGGTAGGATCCCAGGCCAAACTAACAGCCTCAAATTCTTTTTTTTTATTATTTTTAATCATATCACATCTGAAATTTCATCTTTCCAGCTTGCCATCTGAAGAAAGATGAAAATAATTTTGGAATTTCATAATTTCCATCAAAAAGGAAATCCTGATTTCTGCATGACTTCATTTTGATCCTGATTGTCCCATTCCTGACCATAGATTTTCAGCTATGCAACCTACCTGAGTCATAATTCAATTAAAGTTTTCAAACTGAAATCTTTGTTGAAGGAATTAAGAAATAAAAGAAATTGTTAGCATATGTGAGAGGCATGTGCTTCAAAACAGTACAAGATTGAGCAAAAAATTTGGCCTGGCACAGGTTGACAATTCCACAGCTGCTTAATACACACAACAAAATCATATTTTGTATGTTTAAAATTTTTACAAATTGCTTATAAATTGAAATTTTATATAATCTATGATTTAAACTTTTACTGAACAGATCATTTCATTGCACATGAAACAATAATATGGCAGACAGAAACTTTATGATTTCTACTAGGGAGGTAGCAACTGAATATAAATTCTTTAACAGAAAAATCAGTTAAAAAAGATACAGGAAACATAGTGCAAAACATATATGACAGGCTGTATATATTGTACATCATATATATCTTCCTCTTGTTTAAGTCAATAGTGAACATGATATTCTATAATATGCATTCAGGTCCCATACGAAAAGTATTTCTAGGCATAAGATTTAATGTCATTTAAAAATATCAAGGGTCATGACATTTTAAGACTTCTATATGCAAGAAATGAAAACATCACTGTTTTATTAACACAGTTCAGAACTTTCTGGTGTTGCCAAAATAATTGCTGCTCTGAACAAAATTGTCTTCTGTTGTCAAACAAAACAAAACAAAACTCAACTCAGCTAAACAAAAAAAGAATCATTTTCAGCCTCTTCTTTAGTAGAAATGATAAAACACTTATTCTGCACCAAATTCTACTTTAAAACTTGAGCTTTTTTTTTCAAGCAATAAACTCCGCTAAATTTTCTCCAAAAATTTGAAAACCAGAAATTTGTTTTTCGTAATCCATCACTGAATATACTTGCCACTATCAAGACAGCAGAATAAAACAGTAATATTCTGATAATGTTAACTACTGTATGATTATAATAATTTACATCCCAATCTGAGAGAAACTCCAGTTCAAAGAATGCAAAAGAAACCTTTAAATGGTTCTTAAGGTCATAGTTCTGAGTTCTGTTTTTAAATATGAGAAATCTTGCACTTATTTTATTTTTTTTCTGCTTCTCTGTTTTTTTACTGAAGACCAAAATTAATTTCTTTATACACTTCAGATCTAAATTCTGAGAAAACATGAATTCCTGCCCTACTGACAGCAGTCACTGAGAGCTATGAGTTTCTAGAGTCCCTCATGAATAGTTTGCTACACACACACATAAAAATATAACAAATATTTAGCCTAAAGCTGTCTGCCAAATCTCTTATGGATCCTGGGAAGAAATCTGCAGTTGCTATGGATCACCAAGCCATTTAAGAAGATGCTTATAAACCTTAGGAAAGAAAGGACTCTAAGAGGAATGCTGTCAGCACACCCTTGTACCAAATCAATGACCAGATGTGAAAATAGAAAAAAAAAGAATGGATATTATTTCCTATGCAGAGAAACAAATCCAGCTAAGAAGTCATTAATCCAAAATTAAATACAACTGTGTAAATAACATTCCTATTCTTTCTTCCAAGAAAAGAATCCCTCTGATAATGACCTGTGTCTCTGAGATAAATAAATGCATTAAAGGTCTTAACTACTCTTTGATGGACTACAAATGGACACAATACAGGACAATATTTGAACAGTAATGATTTGTCCTTTCTTCTTCAAGTGTAAGCTGATTGCAAAGGCTTCAGGACTGCAGATTAAATAGCTAAAGGGGTCATGAATCCTAATAGCTTCTAAATCAGAGAGATCTGCAACTTACATGCTCTGCCTGGGATGTGTGTGGAATGTATAAATATTAATAGGTCTGGCAAGAGCTTGGCAGAAAAACTGTCTAAAATTTCACAGCAGGAAGATTGAAGTTGCTATGTACAGAGCAGCTGAGATGCTCCCACCTGAAAATGAACTGTCAGCATGTGTGTAAATACATTTTTCCTGAAGCAATATTTAACATTCTGAGCTGCCCTGGTACAATAGGTGCCCTATGCATTGGTGTCTAACTCCATAAGATTATTTAATATAATGAGCATGCACTAGGCAGAAAGCTGGTATTGGGGAAGTACATTGTGTGTCACATATCTGAAGGTTTCTCTGAGGATTGTTCTGCTAAGACAACTTGCTTGTAGGTACCGTCAGGAAATCCACTGCCGCAATTGCACTAAAAAAAAGTTTTATCTACAGTTCAAAAAAGTTAAGCAGTCACAAGTAAACAGCAGAAGTAAAAGTGCTCACCCAACCTCAACTCTAGCTAGTGTTATGCAAACATTTTTGGACAAAAAATACAAAAATGTATCAGTAAGTCCAAGTGTGCTACGTAAGTCCAGTAAGCTAAGTGGGCCTTAGCATGGAACAATGTGCTTCCTCTTCCATACACCAAACAACACACATTCAAGAACCTTATGTGCATGAAAGTCATGAAAGTTATATGCAGGAATGAGGTCCAAGTCCATAAAATATCCACAGCATAGGCATGATTATGAACCATTCTGAGATCAATAAGAGGTGTTGTTATGAGAAACCCCAGACAAGAAAGCATACAAGGACATAATTTTTGCTGCTGTTGATGGTATATCATGACAGAGTACGGACAAAACAGCAAATACTGATTGAAGATGAAGATAAGGACCACTGTCAAGGAACCATCTGAAACTGGGCAATGGGACCAGAGTTCATCAAAAGGACCCCGACAGATGACCACCAGGGGTTTCAAAAGAGCACTGGGACCACTGAAGGGACAGGGGATGCATGCGTGTGACAGTAGGGCATACTGTAATTAGTTCCAGGAAATAAAATGATTATGTACGATTATTTGGAAAATTCAATGCATATGTGGATAATAGATAAATATAAGTTTTGGTTAACACAACTTATGATGTGCGTGCTAGGAGGAGAGTTCCCCCATTCTCCCAGTGCTGCAAATAAATAATGCCTGCTTCTTAACACCACATTGGTGTTATGGAGTTCTTTATTGCAGCTTTTTGGTAAGAGTTTCGTTTTGTTTTGCTTTTCTTGAAAAAAAAATTGAATTGTGTTGAATATATTGAGACTCAGGTGCTTCCGAATATTTACTAAAATGCATGAAACTTAACCCAAGCACTCTGTGAGCACAAGTGACTCTCTGTATTTCTCAGTTCTTTCTTGTGTTCGTCTCTTTCCCTTATCACTTTATTTCAGGGATACCTGGATACAGCATCATGCTAAGGATTGTATCATATAGTCTTTACATACATCAAGAGCTGCTCTCAAAGACTTCCTGCAGCCATCTGTAACAAGTTGCTACCAGATTTCAGGTGATCTGAGTGCTCTTTTTTTTATAGAGCTCCTGGTCTCCACCACATTCCAAGAGCATCTCCTACTGGCCTTTCCAAGGATCTTCCGTGAACCCATGTTCCACAGTCAGCATCAGCTGTAACAAGCAGAGGGTATAATTTCAACTAATCAAAATGAGAACACTGAAATTATTTGTCTTGAATCTGTTCCCCATTAGAAAATAAAACAAAAAAAATGGCACATTTCTCAAAAATCTGCAATTCTGTCAAAGCACTGTCTTCTGACTGAAAAAGTCCATGATGAGTTTCTGTGTTTTTCTATCAAGTCTACAGCCTGTTAAAATCCATACAGCTAAAAGGAGGAATTCTTTTATTTTACTGTATTTCCTGTAGGGCAGAGTGATAAACAGAAGTTATCTATACCCCATAGAATAGCAGTGACATAGCATGGACAAATATTGCCCCACACCAAACAGGCAACAGCACTTGAAATGATGGAGCTGCTCCTCTTCTCTCTGTGTATCTCCCACACAGATATCAAGGACCAGAGCCAGCAAAAGTGAAACTTCTTCCAAAGCTCTGAAGAAGACCAGGCCTACTTCTTCCTGATGAGGCCATCTAGAGCAGACCCCCACTACAACACCATCCATGCTGGTGTGCCTGCCAATCCTGACCCACAGCTCAGGTGACCCTTCAGCTGAGCAGGGCTCAGCACATTCTCCTTGTTCTCTCATGTGACGGACAACTCTTCCTTCGATATCCCTGCCTGTCCTTCCTAAAAGCCTGCACCCATCCACAGCAGTACTCTGCTATCCCAACATGTCTCTGTGCTCCCAAGTAGACCAGAGCCCTGTAACAGCACACAGATTCCTAATTTCTCCTGCTTGTTTTCTATGATGCATACAAAGCATTTTTTTCTTTTTTTTTTATTAAACATAATAAAACATATCTCAGTGAGGACTTGCTTTATTTAAATTCCCATCTTGCACCTTGTAAAAATTAGAAAAAATATGTGGATATAAAGAGTGGATAATTATTTTTACTTTTTAAATTGCTCTCCATTTGAAAAATGAAACATGTATTTTTCTAAGTCTAAGAATATTCTATTCTAAAATTTACAAAACAAAAACAAAAATGAAAATGGACTGTGAAAAAGCAATCTGATATCTGAACTACTAGACATCTGTAATACCTTTTCTTCAGCAGAAAGAGAAAAGAAAAAATATGACGTCCATCAAGAAATTCACATTTATTTTGTATTGCTTCATGCAGACTTGAGAAAACTTTTCATAAAATGATACTATCTTTTTCAAGTCAGTGGTTGATCTTGGAAAGTAATGCTGAAACAGCTTTATAATCAAAAACTATAATTATACCTGCACTGCCTGTTGGTTGGTGCGATTGTGCTACAGAGCAGTTCTCAAGTGAAGGAAGTTACTATGATATCTTCTAATCAACTTACTGTTGCTCTTCGATTCTTCAGGCTTTGCTTTTGCCAAGAGCTTTTCAATTCATTTCTCATTACTTTGAGTATACCAAGCTTCCACCTTTCTCCTTTCTGTTTCTGGTACATGTTTTCATTACATCATTACATACTCCATTCTATTTTTTTTTTTGCCATCAATTTATTCTCTGTGTTCACAGGTAGAGGACAAAAATGTCACCTACTTTCACTGTTGTTGCCAAATTACCTCTGTCCAACTAGGAATAATCACACTTTCATTACAGCCAGTCTGTTTCATGCTTACAAATAGGAAAAAAAAAAGTCACCTCATGATTTCAGTCTTAGCAAACAGAAATTCAGACAAAATAATCAGAAATTATAGTGGCTTATTGAATAAGGTAGAAGTCCTTTAGTCATGAAGAAGTTAAAAACAAATTGCATCAGAAAAGTGCTAAATTCAAAAATTTCAGAAAGGCAATCAATTATCTTTCAAGGCACAGCAGGAAACTTCACAAAAATAGCAAACAGCAATGCTCCACTAATGAAAAAATAAATAAGAGTTGCACAGTGAGTCTTTTAAGTGCTGTGAAAGGCTGCTTTTTATTCTGAATATGCAAAATATGAGCTAAAGGATGAAGAGGTCACAGAACAGAGTGAATACTGTCACCTCTCTAACTACAGAACATTTCACAAAGCCATAAAACAAAATTCTCACTCACAAGAAATCACAAGCAGGTGATACAAGTTGTCACTCTCATTTTTAGATCTGGTCTTCATTTCTACAAATATAAACATTATGATTATGTTGATTTTATTATTCTGTCACTTCTGTTTCTAAATTTCTTTCATGACCCAAATCTTGTTTTGCAAATATTTGAACTTACTTTATCACTGTTTTTTTTCAAAAAAAAGAAAGGACAATTCCAACAAAAAAGAGCAAAAGTGTTTTCTTCATTTAAAAAGTTCTTTTTTTTCCTTTTAGCATTGTGTGATAGTTTCATTTAGATAACATTTTGCCGTTTTTTAATAATTTCATCAAACGAAATATCTGTAATTTATTAATGTTGTTCCACAGCTTTCTTTTATTATTTTGCTATGTAGAAAGGGGAGGGATCATAACCTGTAGTGGAATGATTGGTTGTCTCCATGTTGGATGATCCCATTTTGCTTTGTTTCACTCCTGGTTGTTCAGTTTGTGCACTGTTCTCTATTGGGGAAAAAAAAAAAAAAAACACCATGATGCAGACTGTAAAGAGTCTTGCAGGTAACTTGGTGGTGTAGGAATAAGAGAAAGGGGAAGACCAGTCAAAACTTATTAGCCTTTAATGTGTCAAAATCAGGTATACTTGGAACCTGAGGAGTGACAATATTGTTCAACTCCTCCCCAAAAAGATTCTTTAAATGCTTTCAGTGAGGCAAAAATTTCCTGTCTGCTTTCCACTAGTAGATCCCAACAGACCTGATCAATACTATACCTATATTTTCTAAGAAGAAACTGAGCTTTTGAAATATAAAAGATTTTGAAATAATGAGTTAGCTGCAATAGAGGGAGTTAACCGATGTTCTGAGTTGAAGGTAAAGCCTCTCAACTCGAAGATTGAGCCCAAAAGTAAAATCCTCATAACTTTTGACTGTTCAGCTTCAGCATAATAATTCAAGATCCATCTTACATCTATCTCAGTTTTGAACTGCATATAAAGGAATTCTTGTGATTACGACTAGGCTTGCAAGTCTATGACTTGCAGTAATGGAAACTTTATACTAGCTGTATCTTTGGTGTTATGACCTCCACATCATTCTAACAGAGAGGCTAATGAAGCTTTCATAAACAAAGTTTGAAATGCAACAAGAAAAGCTCTGAAACTTCAAACTCCAATATCTCTGAATTTTGATGCCTAGCTCAGTTCGGTTCCAAATCTTAATGAGATATAAATCTATTGTTCTTCCTCTCCAAACAACCACCCATGTCTAATTAAAATTAGTAATTTTCCTGTATCCAGATGAGTTCCATTTAAATTTCACCAGTATGTTTATGCAAAATACTGTTTCAGAGAAGAGTTTTTAGTGAGTTTTGGAAAATGAATTTTTTTTTTTAAGTCTCAAAATTAATAACATATGGTTCTATTTCAAAGTACTCTATTTGTAAGAAAAGGTCTGCTTCCAGTGTCTACTCAGGTTAATTTCTCTTTTCTTCATTATTGATTACCTACCAATAGGTTTAAGAAGAAGCATGCCAATGAAACTGTTCTGCCAATAAAGAGAAAAAAAATCTTTTTAAAAATGTCCTGCTCTTAGAAGACTCAATAATTGACAATGAAAACTGAACTCAAGTGTAAATGTTATAATATATAATCTAAGACACATTGAGAAACAAGATTTTCTTTTGTTCAGATGAATAGGTAATGCGCTTATTGTGTTTTAACAAAAAAAGATGGCTTTTGTGTTGTGACAAGGAAGAGAACTTTAGAATTAAAGATCCAGTTTTTCATTTGATCACACAGCTTCTTCACACAGTATACGTTGTTAATCCCTAAGTTCTGAATGAACCCTTTTTCACAGCTACGAGAAATCATTATCCAGATAAAAATCTTTGCTGCCCCTATTTTATTACATACTATGACATTTGCTTAACTATGTTATGTTATAGTTAAGTGGAAAACTAGGCTTGAACGAGCCAAAAGGAAGCATCTAAATTTAATTACAAATCCTTCTGTACATAAAGTGGATCTAGGTAGTGGATAAACTGCTTTAGGAAATACAAAGTCTTAGGCATCTGTCATATTAGTATTAAGAGAGAATGAGAAATAGAGAAGTTTATACCCTGTTGAGTAACTCCTGATCTTTCAAAACAAGGAGCAACAGGAATATTCAAGCTGTAAAATTTTGCAGTTTGAAAGCCTTAGTGGTGGTGGGGAAGGAGATATCAAATACTGTGTTAGCTATACACCCAACTCTGGCAGTATCAAATTCACCAACAGTCTGTGGACCACAGGTCCAATCGCCCCACCAAACAAGTAGTTGAGTTCACAACTGGAGTAATTTATTCAAATGCAACATTTCCAAAGCAGGTTTTGGATGTCAGTACAGGAAACTCTCTGCCACAGCATGGGGTTTTTAGCTAGCTCTGATGTATGAATGCACAATCATCACTCACCGCAGAAGATGGGATAGTCTCAGGCTCGAGTTTCTTCAGGCAGCGTCCCAACCCGAGGGGAGGAAAGGGGGATCAGCCTGTCAACTGACCCAGGATTTATGATGGTAACTGCCTGCTTTTTGCTCCTAGTTCACCTTTTATACTTTTCTTTACATTCAGGTGGAGCTTGAGTGACTACAGTCATACCTAATATTGTTATTGATTGGTGAATAAGTTCTCGTTTTCATTTAAAGTCTCAGTCAATCGAATATCCAGAGAGCATGCTCAGTGAGGAGTGGTCGTACCTCAGAGACAGGTAACTTTTGGGATGGAGGTGTTTGTTGGCATTATAATGAGCTTAAAACGAGCAAAGTTCAAGCAAAGTTCATCCAAAAGGAGTGATTTGCCACCCTTGCTGGCTCAGCACCGGACATGTTTTCGTGTATCTCCCGTTGGACAGCTGCTATGTGGTTTATCAGGGGCCCAACACAGGGAGTGCAGCAGTTTGGCCGCGGTGTCTTCACTCTGCTCCATCCTCCCTTACTCCCCTTTGCAAATGCGAGGAGGGCAGATTGTGCTGCCGAGGGCACTGTGGAAGAGCAGAGTCTGTGCGTATTAGCCATCCTGGAAGTGGCAACTGTGTATCACCCCAAGTAAGCTTCTGTAATGGGAAAAACTTATGTTAGGCCCTAGTCTTTGTCTAAGTTGCCCCTTTCAAGCAATTCTTGCACACAGGCCTCTACAACTGCAAAAATCTGAGTCAACACAGTAGAACTGCAGCCTATTTCCCGTATATACTTTAAAAAGAAAAAGACATTCACTTACCTGTCTTAAGAGTTAACTGTCTTGTTTATGGCAACAGCTATAAAGAAGCATTGCTGCTCTTGAGGAGGACCATAGGGCCTGTTCATGTGTGTCCAGCCCTGAATGTTGCTCTTACTACCACATGTATATGAACTGCACACCAAGGTTAATATTTATAAGTAACTGCAAACAATGCCAACAAGCAGGCAAGGAAATAACATCTCACAGACAAGCCTATCCTATAGACCACAACCATTGGTATGTACAAATACAAAAAGTTATTGTACATTTCTCTAGTACATTTACTTAGCGTGCAAAAAGAATAAATGACTATATTTGTATAGGATATTATTAACTTAGGCACTAAGGAAATTATTGTACTTGTAGAAGATAGAAATGTGAGAGAATAAGATTATTTAGCAGTGGTTGCTAGCAGTATGTAAAATGTCTTGGTTCTGTAAAGGGCCTGATTAAATGCTTTTACCTTTCCCGCAAAGAAATCATAATAGCAAGAAAAACAGAATAAGTATGAAAAATTACAACTATTTTCAGAATGAAATCTTGCAGGTTTCACTAGTTATGGGACTTGCTTTAGACATTTTTCACCAGTTTCTGGACAAGCATTAATATATTACTGAAAGCATTTCCAAACTTGTTAAAGGAAGAAACTATAAGAAACTAAAAGAAACTATAACCTGTAAGAAGGCTCAAACTGACTGGATATCCATTTGTTTCATTTTTTTTTTTTTCCACAGAGCTAATTTTTCAAAGGGCCTAAGTTTTTTGGCTAAAAATGGGACAGTTTTTCCAAAAATCTTTCACCCTTTTTCAGCCAGATCCATTCCTCTGCTTAGAGAGTTATCAGGGAAATAAGCACTGTAACCTTAGAGACCTATAAGATATCAAACAGAAAATCTTTTATAGTAACCACAGAATAGCATTTACATTGTTAGGTAAATGCTAACAAAGGCAATGCTAGACATCATAATCATTTACTACTGTTAAATTTTGTATCTAAAGAAGTAACGATCTGAATTGTTCTCTGGTGGCTGAATCAAAATTGTGTGTTTGAGACACTGTTAGGACACTGAAGAGATGCTAAGTTTCATGCTGAGGCTACAGGACCATAAAACTTTAGTTAATGTGTGAGTTTGTAAATTTGAGTAAAGAACCTACAAACACGAGTGTGGAGTATGAAATGGAGTATGGTATTGTGAAAATGTTGCAGTTTGAAAGCCGTAGTGGTGGTGGCAGGGGAAGAAGATATCAAATCAGTATCAGATTGACAAACAGTCTGTGGACTGTAGGTCCGGTCGCCTTCCTAGGAGCGAATCGAGTCCCAAATAGTGTAATCTACTATAAGCTCGACTCTGGCAGTATCGGATTCACAAACAGTCTGTCCACTGTAGGTCCGATCGCCCCCTCCAAACAAATAGTCGAGTTCAGAAAAAGCAGGATTTATTTGAATGCAACATATACAAAGCAGGTTTCGGATATCCGTATAGGACATTCTCTGCTACAGCGTGGGGTTTTTAGCTAGCTCTGATGTACAAATGTGCAGTCATCACTCACCCCAGAAGATGGGAGAGGGCTCTCAGTCTCAAGCCTCCTCAGGCAGCGTTCCAACCCGAGGCGAGAAGAGGGGGGGATCAGCGTGACCACTGACGCAGAAGTTACAATGGAGTCTTTCCTCTTCCTTACTGTTCTTCTCTCTTCCTCTTCTTCTTCTTCTTACTGTCCCTCTTCCTAGTTTGCCTTTTCTATATTTTCTTTTACATTCATGTGGAACTTGAGTGACTCTAGTCATATTTGCTTTCATTATTTATTGATTTTAAAAATGTTTCCCAAGTTAATCGAAAATCTAGACTCAGTGGGATAGGGTTGTGTATTGGTATTATGATGAGATTAGAAGGAGGAGTAGTTTGAGCAAAACTTATCAGAAGGGACTGATCTGCCACCATTGTTGGCCCAGCACCAGACAGAGCACTATGCTGTGGCCCATCAGCTGTGTGGCACCACCAGGCTGCCACCTCTGCAGGGTGTACAACAGAGTTTGACCGCGGTGTCTTCACTCCGCTCCACCCTCCGTTCACTTGTCGTCTGCACGGCATGATCAGATTATCCCCTCTACAGGGCAGACAAAATTTGGCCATGGTGTCTCCGTTCTGCTCCACTCTTCATTTACTCTCATCAATGTGTGCGAGGAGGGCAGACTGTGTTGCCAAGGGAATCGTGGAGAGGTAGATTCCGCACCTACCAGCCATCCTGGATGTGTATCATGCCAAGCAAGCTTCTGTAATGCCAAAACTTCTGTTAGACCCTAGGTTTTCTCTAAGTTCCCCCTTTTCCAGGCCATTCTTCCACAGGTATGTGTGTATCAAAGGCAGCAGGAGATAGGAATCCAAAGTTAAACACTGGTACAATTATAAGCTCGAGGTACTCATCTCTGCTGAGCACATCGTGGATGCAATCTTGTATGCTGCTCTAGGGATCAAATTGTCTAGGAGAAGGCTTTACTTACCTCTTCTGTATACATCTGCCTATTTCATGTATCCTTGCTCAGGAATGTTTAACAAGGTGTTGCATTTTGCTTTGTGGACATACCTTCAGGATGGCAGCAGTCTAAGGTGTCTCTTTAGAAAAATATCTTCTCATCAAGAAGACAGTTGAGCAGGAATTGGGTACCTGGACACTTTCTACCTTTAACAGTTTGTTTTCAGAAGCAACAAGAGCAACAAAGACAGTAAAATATGCTAGATTTGCCATACCTTTGGCTTCAGTAATTCAAGTGATTTGTGAACTCTCACCCAAACATCTATAGCAATCCTAAACTGTAATTATGACTTCCAGCTAGTTTTTTTTTTTTTTTTTTTGAGACAGAACAAGAGATTACTTATACTCTGTGTGTCAAATTAGTGCCCTTCTCTGACCTAAATATCCTGGTGATTAGATGTTCCTCAAGTAATTATCAGGAGTGCCTCAGAAAGTGTCCTCTTTGGTTTGTTTGTTTGTTTGTTTGTTTGTTTCTTAGTAGGGAAGAAGAGGGTTTTAATTGCCTGCATTCTTTCCTAAACCCCTTCAACTTAGCTCATCATACACTTGTTCATTCCCTATATCAACACACCTTGTCTCAGAAAGAATTCAAGAGTTCTCTGTAATATCTTAATCTCATTGCTTTTGAAAAAATCACCATTTAAGAAGTTCATTCAAATGATCAAAATGATTATTTAAGAAGTTTTGCATCATGTATTGGAGATGGAAATTTCTATGATCTGTAGGGCCATAAAAATCTCCTGTGGGAAGTAGAGGCCAGACCTTGACAGGGAAGGTGTTTGCCTGCCTAGGCTGAGTGATAAGGAGCTGGATGCAGCTGCTCAGCCCGGTTCACAGGCAGCCCCCTCCGAAAACCTGTTGAAGGCGGCCGCTCGACCGGCCTCGTAGCCAACTTAACTGCAAACATCCTCCAAACTAGCTTTGGAGGCCAAACACTGGGAAATGAGGAAGAGGAGGAGGAAGACAGGACCCTCGAATTGAGGGCTGGGCACCCCAACTGCGCAGCCAGGGGCGAGAGTTGCGCCACTAAAGGCAGAGTTTGTCCGCCCCCGGCCTGCCTCCTGGGTTGTACTGACCCTGTGTGCCAGGATGCACCGGGCATGAAAGAGGACAGTGAGGAGAGAGGAGGGGAAGGAGAAACTCCTAACTCTGAGGCCTGCGCTGTCTCTGCGGGAGCTGGTCAGCAGCTCTCTTTCTCTGATCTGGCAGCTCGAGAGGATGTTTGGGTCTGGTATCCCACCGGCAGGTATCATCTGGTGAGTAGTTATCCACACTTTGCTGCTTTTATGTGCTTTCACCTGAATAAATGCTCGATGTAGTCACCTTATTCTGGCGTGATTATTGCCATATCCCGAGCCCATCTGGAACACATGTATATGAGCAAATAGCAGTTTATTGATTGCTTAAGATTACCTTCAGGTTATCAAATATTGTTTACATATTTCAGCTTAAGCACAATACACACTTTCCTCCAATTGCTTATAAAGTAGGCAATGCTTTTTCTTGTGAGTGACCAGATATTAAACTCTTCTTGCAACAGAGTGGCAGTCAGTGCTGTGCTCATAACTTTTTCCAGCATGAACCAAGCACAGGTCATTTTTAACCAAGGTCATTCTGCAGACAAGCAGTCATTGAGACTCATACCTATCCACAGAAATTTTTGCTTTATCAAAGAAGACCAAAAATTCTCTGTCCCACAAAATGGACTTTTTCCAATGGGTTTTCACAACCAGATCTTCAAAAACCAGATCTCAAAAAGATACTGTAAAATAGTTATGTGGTATTTTTTGATGAGACTTATGTTTGTGAATTACTATAGACATTAAAGTATAAGCTTGCAGAGACATGTTTTGGAGGGCATGGACTTTCTGTGCACAGTGAATCCTCGTGGTACTGGGTGAAACTAAAATAAGTCATGATACTTGCTGAAAAACTCCTGAGCGCAGATCAAGAAAGTTTTTTTTAAGAACATCCTGTTTATAAGAGTAAACTGTGAGCCCCTCTAGTAAGCTATAGATAAGTGTATAGCTTCATCATTGTTTTTCAGTTATGAATTTTTGTGAAATTCAAAGTACTAGATATAAAAATAACCTATTTCTTAACACCGGGTTGCTTAGACATGTGGAGCAAGGAACAGCTTGTTACACTCTTATTATGGTTTTGGGGGTGTGATACTCTAAAGGAATATAGTAAGTTCCCTTCACTACATACATAAAAATTCTCTTAAGTGTCTCTTGGTAGAGTCGCTGTAAATTCAAGTATTAATCATAAACAATCCAGCTTTGCAATAGCAAGCATTTTCTCCATGAATCTTATTTTGGTCCTTGCAAAGCATATAGATGCCATTTTAACCAAGCAAAAGAGATTTAAAGATAGAGGACCAGGACTTTGGCTGATTAAAATTGGCACAACTGCATATGGGGCAAAAGAGTTATGCTAATTCATGCAAGTTAAGAATTTGGACAATGATTTTGGGATGAAGAATTAATATATGGCAAGATGGTCAAGTCAAACGAGCCAATGATTTGTTTTATAGCACAGAAGTGCTGGAAACTTTCAAAGTGATATATTAGGTACTATAAATTAGATCTCTTTTCACTATGTAACAGCAAATGATTAGCATTAAATAGATTTTTTATATTTTAGGGAGCTAAGAGAAAGACCAAGAGGATGACTCCCCTCTTCTTTTCTTTTGAACTTCAGTAGAGTCATTTTTCTTGCTCTGTAGGGCACAGTGAACTGCTGTACCAAATACAATAATTAAATTACCACAGAATTGCCGTTAATGGAAGAGAATAGAGATTTCAAGAGGTAGTGCTAACAGGGAGCGATAGCCCTCTTTAGCTTTCATCAGCAGCCTGTTATTAATTACCCAGTACAAAACAAAATTACACCACTCATAATAAGACCTTTATTCCCACTCTGCACATGCATGAGGACAACACAAAGTATAGCAGGTTGTGCAAGGTATCTTGGCTTTTACGCTGCTTTTACTTGAGGCTCAAGCATACCTATTTCTGAGTCTCCCGCTTCTACGCACTCCTGATTCCCAAAGTCTTTTCTGTCAAATTGCTAACATCAGTCTCCACACAACCTGCCTCTTTGAAAATGTTTACTACTTTTTTTTTTTAATTTTGCCTTTTTTGTTACATTCTTCTATTAGAGCTGGAGAGAGGACACCTGAAATGGCTATAACTCTTATCCCCTAGTGTTGTCCAAAAAGATTCATCCTAATCCTCAATGCTAGTACTATAGCCTGGTGTAATACCTGCTTTCCTCAAGAAGATTGTAGGAGGGCTTCATCTTCTCTCCCCTCATGCATACATCTCTTTTTCTTTCTCACAGAAGTAAAATTATCTTGGTACACAAAGTCTTCTTCCAGTATGTTAAACAGCTGCTGTCCACTATATCTTTTCCAGGCAACTTGACTATTCTTCTCTCTGATGACAAAAATGCATTATTCCACATTTAAGAATCAAACATGGCATATTTTTATAAAAGTGGTATGATTTGCTTTATGGGAAATAAGCTTAAGACTATCATTTGTTTTATATATCAGAAAATAGTACTATTGGCAGAGAGGAAAACTGGAGGATACTATCTGGGTATGAACAGAAGTCATTTCTTATTTACGCTATTTATACGAGGCAAAAAATGAAATTACCTAAATTCCATATTTGTATATTTTAAGGTCTGAACCACTTTCATAACTGTTCATAAGCATTATATCTGACTGGAAATTTCTGCATCTCAGTAGATGTACCACATGAGACTCTGATTTTCAGTAAAGTATAATTCACTATTCTTAGTCTATTGTTAGCCTTCATTTAAATATTTTTATCCTGCTGACACTTTTTATGTGTGAGATTATACATAGAATTAAATAAAACTAGGCTGCTTCCTCCTACTAGTGTAGAGTTTTTTTAAAACTTGTAGTTTTGCCAGACAAAGTTTATTGGCATGAGTATGTACACCGATGGGCATGTTTAGAGACCTGAATACACAGCTTCACCATTAACACTATAAAATCCATGCAGCTTGCTTTCACAAATTTTCTTGTCTTTGTTTTCCCTCCTCTTGCTAGGGACCCTGCTGTTTTACTGAGCCACTCCTCATTACGGCTCTCACATCAAAAGAGCAATCACTAACTACTCCAGTAGGTCCCCAGTTCATTCAGTGAAAGACCACGGTTGATAGACACACCACTGGTGGTGACATAAGAGACACTCGTGTTCTACAGATGAACAGATTTGTTTTAATTCTCACTCTGCACTGAGACTGCAACATTCCATTTTCTGTTTTGTTCAACCAGAGCTGGACCACAGAAATTCAGAGGAAAAACTCACTGTGGATGGCTCCCAATTTGATAAGTTCTCCAGGAGACGGGCATGGAAAAGAAGAAGGAAGGGGTGTGGGAGGAAACTGTTCTTTAAGACAGGTAAGAATAAAATTATACCAGTATGTCCATATTCCTTTAAACTAGACTGTTTGAAAAATATTTCTTTGTCATCGGTATTCCCCAAGGATGTTAAATGTCAAAGGCAAGCTTCTGTCTAAGGGTTTGTTTCTAAAAAATGGCCTAGTTTAACTCAGGCAGCAATGAGATATTTAGCTTCTTTCTTTATCAAGGACCCAATAAATAAAATACACTTTCTGTGCCTGCAATTTTAAACTTGCTCTTTGAATTGTGTCAGTTTTAAAAGATTGATTGCAACTATTTTATGCTGTAAAAATTAGAAAATTAGCCTCTTTTTTTTACATGTAAATAAAAATCTAATGATGTAATTTCTGACAAGGTAAAATTAGAAACCATTAAGTAAATGAAAATAGACTTGATATTATTGCCATCTCATGCAAAATTTTATTCCAAGTGAATAAGTTTATATGATGTTACTGAGATCATCCAATGGCTCAGTAGCCCTTAGAAGGCAGGGGATTCTTCCCCATCATCTCTTCAGCTCCAGTCATTACAAGGTTTGCATTTACCTCTGTCTTCTCCTTCATGTTTCTCAGCTGATCCAATTATTTCAAATCAATTTGCCAACCCCCCACTTTTTTTTCCCTTTCACCTGAATTTAAAATCCTGGTTACCCCTTCCAGAGTTACAATGATATCACAAGTAGCTCTCAGTGAATGTAGTTACACAGAAAACCCACAGCTAGTTTTGACCATCTGTTTGACTATCTGTATTTATTCTGGAGAAGAGATCAACTCCCCTCGCACTACAACCTCCTTTCAGGTAGTTGTAGAGAGTCATAAATTCTCCCTGATATTGTCTTGGAAGCTGAGACATGTAGGTTGGAATGCATTAATGCAGAGAAGAGATTTGATCCTGCATTGCAGGTGAGTGCTCCTTTGATGCAAATTTGGATAAAATCTGACCATTTCTGCTACTTCCCTGCTACCCGCCTTCTCTGCAACAACTCTCTCCCTCTCCCCAGATTCTGAATGAGAAGATCCAGCTGACGGGGAAGGGTTTTTTTCAGTCAAATCAAACAGTAAGAATCCATCTAGATCTAGATTTTTGTCTAGCTGATTCAGAAGGAGTTAGTCACTGTTAAATCCTGATCCTGGCAATCCAAATGCAAGATCTAAAAAAACAACGGTCAAGCGTCTCTTAATTATCAGCCAAATATTTTTTTTGCAATATACAGGATTAGATCAATTCACTAATGAAATGTGGCCATCTCTGCAATAGAATAGAAAGGGAACAAACTTTTCCTCTATTCTGGTCCTTTAAAAACTAGGAAACTCTAGTGAACTAAATATGTAGGCTCCCCTTACAAGAGATAAGACTTTCCAAAGGCCAATTCAACCTCTTCCAAGATAAGTGATTTTCAGAGGTGTGACGAATCAGCCTCTGGGTGTGCTCTTTCTTTGGCTCTTTGTAGGGAAAATTGAGAGAAGCACTCATATAGTAGTGAGAGGAAAAAAAAAATGGAGAGAGGAGATGAAATAAGATGAGACATAAATAAATGAAATTACATGTGGAAATTATGTACACAGAAAGAACTATTGGCTCAAATTTTCCCAAAAATCTAACAAAGCAACATACTGAGATTAAAACAATTGGATTAGTTCTTTCATAGATCCAAAAGTAATGAGGACCTTTATGTATTTCTCCTCGTCAAGAGATTTACAATAGTGCAGCCTTCCCTAATATCTCACTGAAGTACCTATTCAACACCAGAAAAGAAATGGAAGACAGTTTTTGAATCAAAATTATTTTTACTGATTCTAGGAAACTGAATTTTCAGTTAAATTTATGCTCAAAAGTTGGCTGATCTTAGTGGCTTAAATTAGCAATAATTATTGAAGAATAAAGTCATCTAAAGTCGAATCTGAGATATGACTGATTATGGGGGATATCTACTGATAATAACATTGGAATAAAAGGAATAATCCCATCTCTTCATAACAGCTGAACAAGAATCATGGTTCAAGACATACAAGAATCATGTTCAGTATAGATACATTTACCTTTATAGTTTTGCTACGTTCACATAAGAAATAGTTTAAAAAAATCATAAAAAAAAATTAGATTTAACCATTTTTTCATTGTCATAAAAATGTGAAAATGTCCTTCATCAGCAGAGGCAGCTTCACATGATATTGATAGCTTCAATCATAATCGAAGATATTTAATAGTCTTTGAGATAAAGATACTAATTTTTCTCTCCCTTTGGGTAAAAAGACAAAGACAGATGAGAAGGACAGAGACTTTTAAAGCCTTTTGCCTTTAGGTAAAAAAAAAAAAAGTGAAAAATTTACAAAATTGTACTTATTATTACATTTCTAGAGAATACACACATGCACACACACACACACAATTTTATCAGCCATTCTCCTGCCTGGAAAACCTGTACATTGGTTTCTGCTTTTTAAAGGTACTGCCTTAAGATGACTGTGATTGGAAGCTTATGTTGTTAAAGTTACAGCCTACATTGATGAAACTAATCATATAATGCTTCTAGAAAAGGCAAAAAGGACCCGACATGAAATGCATATCAGGTGTGGGGAGAAAGAAAAGATGGAGGGAGGAGGAGGTGAGAATTCATCTGTCATTTCCACTTTGTTTTCACAAAACCAGGAGCGCAGTGTGTTGCTAAGCAGGACTGCTTTGTTCAGAACATCTTTTTCAAAATAAAAGAGTAGTAGTAGCACATTATTTTGTTCATCAATTAACTGCAATTTCCAGCATCCCCATTTTGATCCTTGCCCATTCTCCTGTTTACCTATCATGTTTCCAAATATCCAGATTGCATTAATTCTTTTGTTTGTTTGCTTGCACTAATTCATTCCTCTCTCTTTTGTACATTCTCTAATGACAGCAATGACAACAACAACAGCAACAGCATAAACTACAGCAGTCTGAGTTTTCCTATTTTGGTTAACGGAGACAAAATAGAGGATAAACAAGCAGTAGTTACTGAAGAAAACGGTACATAATGCCTCCAAATGGAATCTTGTCTGTAAAGAACCTGGGTGAAACATACAGAAATAGATTAAGAATCACACAGTGATCTTCTATTTTCTTGTTTATAGCAGGTCTGGTCAGATTTCCTCAGCTCAGTGACAGATTCTGCCAGTTGGGTCTGACAATACTGCATCAAAACTTTGCTGATTTTCTTTCTGAATATGGCAAACTGTACTCTTATTTTCCCTATCTGTCTTCCAGCATGCTTCTTCGTTCAGTTACCTGATGGGACCCTTTGAGAGATAACCACAGATGCTACAGAGAGGTTATTCTGAGTGATAGCTTACCTCTGGAAAAAAAGAAAGACTTTAATTAAGAAACTAAGAACTTCAGTGTTGAAGGTATGACATACATGCAACCTCTTCCTGGAGAATATTCAAACTGCAAGCTATTATCTCAACTTCAATTCATATTATAAGATACAAGATACTTTGTCAAATATATGGTTATTAAATGCTCTCTCATGGCAATATCTGGGAGGTCTTGTCAGAAAAGAGAAATTTGTGACCACAGTTTTCACTCCATGTTCTTGTTTCATTGTTAAACAGTTGTCTTGTTTCTCTGTTTTTTGATATTTTTGCTGCACCCTTTCGGTAAAGAGATAGCATAGTTAGAATTTACCAACATAAATATTTTTTATCTTTAAAATTAACTACCATGTTTTTATTCACAGTAATTTTGAAGAAAGATGATTCAGATAAGAAGAAAAACAGAAAAGAAAGAAGACTTTTGGTAAGAAGCAATCAATCCTTTCAGAATACAACATGATGTAAATCCAAAGCTACCTACAGCCATCCTGCTGGAATGATCAGGCTTGCAAAGTACCATACTTCCAAAGCTGCACTCATATGATGTCTAAAACATCAGTTCACATTTGCATTTTTGGGGGGTAATGCTTTCAGGGGAGCTTTGAGTTCTTGCTAACACCGATAAAACTTTAAACAACCTTTTCTGTGAGGAATATTTTCACACAAATGTATAGTGTGTGGAAAGCTTCCTACAGCTGAGAAGTCTTAGTTCTTTAAAGGAGAAATTAAGGTTAGGGATGCCTTCCCCTAATTTAACCTTGATTTACGCTTTCAGTGAATCCTGGAAATAAAAAGCATCTTTCACTACTCAAGCAGAAGGACACAGTTCTCTGTCTAACCATGATTGCCCTGTTTGTCTCATGGGAAAACTCGCTTGCCTCACCTCTCCCCCTGCAAGGTAGAACATCAACAGCATGACAAATTATCTAGTATGATTTCTGGGGGGAATTTAGATACCAAAATATCAAAAACTTTGCATGTCAAAAAAATTTGCATATCATCTCCTTAATCTAACTAACCTAACCTGATCTAACTAACCTAACCTGCAGCCCGAGTCTTTGGGATTCAACAGAGTTGAATTCAAGCATTAAGTATTCAACAATGCTTAAACTAGAATGAAGACATAGTATGAATCATAGAAGGATTGGAAGGGACCTTTGGAGATCATCTAGTCCAACTCCCCTGCCCAAGCAGGGTCACCCAGAACACAAGGCACAGGGTAGTATCCAGGTTGATTTTGAATATCTCCAGAGAAGGAGACTCCACAGCCCCTCTGGGCAACCTCTTCTAGTGCAGAACCTCCTTTTCAACCAGACAGTGGAGACATTTTTCCTCATTCAGAGGGAATTTCCTGTGCTATTTGTGGCCATTGCCTCTTGTCCTATCGCTGCCCACCGCTGAAAAGAGTCTGGTCCCATCTTCTTGACACCCTCCTTTGAGACACTTATACACCTTGATAAGATGTCCTCTAAGCCTTTTCTTCTTTAAGAAGGGCTCCAGTCCCCTGATCATCTTTGTAGCTGTATACTGGACTGTCTTCAGTAATTCCATGTCCATCTTAAATACGTTTATGATAATGCTAAAGACTTTCCATCAAAATGGTTGAGCCTGGAAAACACACTCAGTTCTGCTAACAGTGCCATGACTGAGGGGCAAAACCACTGTAACAAGCAATTTCTTACATGGCTGCTGCTAGTGTCGGTTGAATTAGTTTTTCAGCCTCCTCAGAAATGATTTAAACAAGCTTTATTGACAATTTTCCCCACCAGATTCCTGGAGGGCCAACGCTGTTGCCAAGGAAGACAGGATTGAAATTAAGATTGTGGGCAGATGTGCTCTTCTGCAGGATAGTTCCATGAGGATTATTCCCTTCCCTGCAAGAGAGTTAAAAATAAATCCTGAAACATGCAATAAAGAGTTACAAGAGTCCAAACCACAGTGAATCTCCAGAATGCAAAATAGGAGGCTATGCATAATTAAGAAAGTTGAGAAAATATTTAGAGGGAAAGAACAAATGCAATTGCTGGTTAGATTTCAAATTAGCTCTATGATTAAATACAAAACTATGCTTAAGTAATATCCTTAATATTATTTAAACTGATAAAGACAAGGAAATTTTAATTGGGTTCATAGTGAAAAGGCTAATAGCCTTTTAACAACAGTCAAAACTTGCCCAATCATAACATTTCAGTGTAAATATAAGATTTCCTATTCTGCTTCGGGTATAAATGGAATGACTAGAAGCTTCCAATTACATTCAGAAACCATTAACAGTAACACCACTGTTAACTACAGAGAGAAAGAAAAGCATTTTGGTGGCTTCTTGTCAACTTTCCTTAAATTTCTGCCAAGCAGGCAGAAACTCGTGTAAAGCTACCAGGGAAATAGCTTTATTTCTGAAGTTTGCTGAGAATATTTTCAGACAGTTTTGTAATGATTAGAGAATTTTATCTGTAATATAGCCCGGCCGAATTCCAACTTTACTCTGTCATCAGCCTAGGAAAATGAATATGTTAGTTAAACCAAGGGATCAGTCAAAAATAACTTCCACTGGCTATAGACAAACAGGGATATACATACGGGTAGAGATGTTCTCTTTGTGGAAGATAGATAGAGAAGGTAGAGGAGAAAGGAGAACTGCTCTTGTAAAAGAGCTTATAAATTATTAGCCTTAAGAAGCTTTACCTTTATAAAGTCACATTTTTTTCATTGATATATATGCTGGCCTTTCATAGGTGACAGAAGACAAAATATATATATCCTAATATTGTTATAAACAAGTAAGTCCACACCTACCGGAATAATTAAGGATTTGAAATTTCAAGGTGTAGGCTCCTGGTTTTCGAAGAGGGAATACCAAGCATATTTTTATATTGTTAGAAATGTCACTGCTCCTAGGTTTCATTACTCCTCATTATTCTTATTTTTAACTACCTGTTTATTTTATTCAATGCTTAAATTATGTCTTTCTGACATCAGTTATATCATTTCACTAACCTTCTCTTCATCCTTAAATCTTTCCCATTTTGTTTTCACTTCTATCTGGCTTTACTCTGTTCCATTTTATTTTCCTCCTCCAAATGGGAATTTTAGAAGGTAGCTGTGCAGGGTTTTCACACTGGAAAGTGATTGTCCAGAGAGATTGTGGCAAACTGTCCATGGCAGTATTAAGGACTTCACCAGATAAGGCACTGGGCAACCTACTCTAACTCTGAAATCTGTATCTAGATATGTAATTAGTCCAGTTTTGAGTAGTGGTTTGGTCCCTATGGCCTCTAGACAATAATGTGTAGAAGGCTTCCTCAGGTTTAAAATGAATTTGGTCAAAGTTTAGGAGAGAACAGGAAACACAATTCTTCAGTTGGTGTGGACACTTCACTGAGAAAGAAGACACTGGTCATCACTAACAACATCATTCATAAAGACCTCATTTTCTGAACTGCTAGTTTATCCTGATATTTAATTCATATGTACTCATATGTTTTCATTACCATTTGATATTTGGAAGGCATCTGGCTTCAATATGTTTAAAATGTAGACTTTTAAACAGATATTAAATAGTGAATTTTATTTATATAATTATTATTTGTATGTATACTTATATATATACACATTTGTCTTTATACTTATATTTATTCATATATACCTTCATATTCTATAAGACATTTGCTCCTTTGTTCTGTTTAGAAAAGTGACTTATGTAATACTATGCACAGAATGCACTGAAAACTATACAGATTGAGTTTCATTTTATGATGAAGTATGAATGTGAATTATGCAACCAGTCAATCTCCTTAAAAAATCTACTTCAGCATTAGAAAATTAACTGTAAATTGTAATTTACCGTCTGTTCACTGTATACCTACAACTTGTAGAAAAGATAAATTGAATTATTTACCATATCTAATGCAGAAATAAACTTGCACTCGAAGCCCCAGTTATGCTTATTAAGAAAGATTTGCTAACTCTTTGGGAAAGGTGCCTGAGTAATTTTTAAGTATCAGTACCACCAGTACAGAAACACTTTAAAAACAGTTCTGACACTTTAATTTATGAGATGAAATGGAACATCTTGTTGTTTCCATAGCAAAGCAATCTTACAAATGCTAACTCCTAATTCTAATTAGTGAAAGGATGAAAATAGAAAATATATATATGAATTCTGTTGAAACAAGTTAGTACTAGTAAATCATCAGATAGAATCTGATTAATTGATGAAAGCTACATTTCTGAGAATTATTTCTCTCAGACAGCAGAAAATGTAACAAAGGTCTAACAACATTTAAACTCTCAATGTCCTCTTTTTATAGCAACAATGCCCTATGCCTGGCATTGTCTCATATGCTCCTCTTGCATATTCACTTAATCCAAGTGTATGAGTAGGAACTTGAGCAAAAGACTGTGTAGTGCTCAGCCTAGTGAACCTCTGGGATCTCCATACCGGTAAATATTACTCACGGATGGCTAGACACAATCACAATTGGAATAACGGAGCAGGAAGGGGACAGAACTGAGTCCCACAGGAACAAACTGGAAGCCCATAGCCTTCACTGAGCTCCCACAAGTTCCTGAAACCTCTTCCTGCTGAAATTTGATGTTGATGTTCCACAGACCTCCTCAAGGTTTACAACAGCCTCAAAGGGCAGCTTTAAGATCTTAATTTGATGCTGCCCATATTGTTTTCCTTCAGAAATGCCCTCATAATTGGATTTATTGTGATATGGATGGCATATCTAGGGGAAAACCTCAGATACACTCTAAGCTGTACATTGCATTCAAGTGTACAAGTATATGCAAAGCAGTTCCACCCCAGATCATGTCTGCCTTGGCGAGAGTTACATGACTAGCATTAAAATAGCAAGATGACCAGACTTCTTCCTAAAAGAGCCTTAATTTTGCCAGGACAGGTGATAAGAACTGATCAGGCGTGACCTTTCAGATAAAGGACCTCGGCCTGAGAAGTCTGGTGATACAGCTGGTGTTCAGCTTGGGACCTGTGATTCTGCTCCTGGGCACGCTGCAAAGAATGAGGAGCCCAGCACTCAAGTTCTACCAAAGTCTGGTGGGACTCACAGAGAGATTTTTCTGTGCAAGTAACATGATGTGCCTGCACTTCAAGGAACTTCGTGTGCTACCGGCAGTGCTGAACTTCCAAATCTTAGCTTTTTGTTTTAGCATTCATTCAAGAAGAGGAAGAGTAGTATTGAGGGAGGCTTTTGTCATGTGAGGGTTCAATCTGATATCTATTACCCTCTAGGAAAATGCCTTATTCATTAGGTTGTAGCTTAATGGGAAAAAAAAAAAAAGTCTCCAGCTGTTTGAAGACAGCAGGCTGCAGGATAATAGCTCATTTTTCACATTACTTTTTTCTAACTTCTAGTAGAGCTTCTAGTTTGTCACATAACCAGTTACTTAATGGTCTTGTGCTCTTCCATACCAATACTTGCAAATCCCAAAGATTACTATCTCCATCCTCTTCCTCTTTTGTGCTTGATACAAACTAAGAAAAAGCTCCAGCTCCAAAAAGAACTAGAAGAAAATAATTCAATGGAAAGAAAGTATAAAGTGGAAGTACAGTGTGCATGGCAAGGTTTAGTGACATTACTTCTTCCAGTTCTTTACTTTGTGTTTCTCTATTCTCTTTCATCAGGACTTATGTTGAAAAAGTGCTACTTGGAAAGAAAAGGAGCGTGGAGGGAGAAGAAGAAAAGAAACAGGTTTAATGCCAGCAGAAGGAGAGAACATGTCCCAGTAAAATCTATGAAAGGCTGTCAGACATTGACAACTTTATCGCTAGAGCTGGCAGGGATTTTTTCAAGCAGAAACCAATTTAATCAGGAAATGTCATTTTCCTGAATAAGGATTTTCTTTTCCCATGCGTGTTTTCTTTCACACAGCTCAATGAACCCCAGTTTGAGCGATCTTCTAGTGGTGCTATTGGCAACCTGTGGACATGTGGCCCTGCAACAAGGGCTGGCTGGTCCTGTCACTGGGCAGACAGTTTGTTCAGTCAGTCTTTTCACTGGGATATCCAGGTTCTGTGATGATGAGAAACTTCTGAGTGAAAGGTATTTGATTCCTGTCACATTTACTGCTCCTCATCACTGAAAAGCAGTGGAAGGACTTGGAAGACTAAGAAGCTTTGCCACTGATGCTTGTGCATCAGTATCTCAAGGTTAAAGCCACCAGGATACACTCTTGTTAGGACAGTTTTTAGGACATTTTCTAGGTTTTTAGTACTCAGTGCTGCACATCCTTGTGACACAATGGTAAAACACTTCTTGAGCGCGTCTAATTCCCAGTCCCATTCTAATTAAATGACAATTGACCTGCATCATCCTGTAGGAGACTGAACATGTTCTTCATGATTTCTCTTCTTTCTCTTTTGCTTTTCAGGCAATTCCACTGCAGCTTATGTATACATATATATATATGTGTGTGTGTATATATATGTATATATATAGATACATGTATACATACATAAGTGCGTATATATGTATGTGATACAATTTGATCATCAAACAAATGGATTTTCTCTTTGAACAATGTAAGACCAAGACTAGATAATAGTGACATTCATTTTACTTGTCATTTGAATTCTGCTGAATACTTTGCTATGAAAGAAGGAAAAAAATGTTTTCCTGGGAGCACTGGTTTGCTTAAACCTCCAGAGATTTTAGTGCATTCAGTATTTGCTGGGGAATATTTTCTTCTCTTCAAAATCTTCAGCGCAGTAAACTCCATCCGTGTATCCACCTTTGTTTCGTGGGGAGTAAATTATTTCTTTTACCACTAGGGGACACTGTTGCTCTTCATTTAATAAAGTAACGGGTGGTGGTGAAGGAGCGTTTTACGTTATTTTTAGTAAACTTAAAGAGAAGTGTTAAAAATGGATTCTTTAATACAAAAGAACATTTTCCTCAGCATCTACAGTATGCTCACAATGCACATTCCCATCTGAAACAATAAAAATAAATCTATTTTAAAGAAGAACCAAAAATGGGATTTATTAGTGTGAAATATTGTCACTTTACCAGTTAGTGCACTGTTAAAGGTGAAATTACATCAAATATCTACTTCTATTTTGGCACAAGGAAACTAATATGATTTATTTCTGGTTCATTTTTGTAATTATTTTTTTCCTTTGCAATAGAAACATGTTAGCTTGAAGATCTCATTAGTAAAGAAGAATTAAAATCAATTAATAACTCATTCAGATGGGCACATACACTGCCAGAACTATTCCTCCCTGTTAGTGCTCTGAGGCACTAATTTGTTGCTGAAGCTCCAACACATAAAGTGCTATAGAAATACATACTTTTTGGTAAGTAAGTGCAGAACAATTTGAAAAGAATATGCAACGATTCTAAGAAAAAAAGAATTGTAACAGAGAAACACAGCAGGAATATGGAATGATTTTGCTTTTGATATTAGTCATTTTCAAAATATGTATAATTATCAAGGAAAGCATTTTTTTGCAATAAATAAAAATATTGTGAAATCTCCAGAGATTACTTACATATGTATTTTATGTATATTATGTAAACTTTGTATGGTTTGAAAAGAAAATAAAAAGCCCAATACAAATACAATGTGTTAACCTTCTTTTCCCTTCCACTGTCTTCAATGATCCTTTTACTCTTGCATTTTCATTAAAAACACCCACACTTTTCATCTGACTTACCGGTGTTGAAAGAGAATATTTAGTGGGACTAAGTCACGTGGTACCAATTTCACACGCAGCAAATGCTTTACATGCCCCAGCTACCTGCTGTTTTCTTATCCCTTCTATCAAAAATACATATGGGCATATTTTTATCGTCATCAGCTTTTAAAATCCAAATTGTCAAACATTTCATCTATTGTCCTTGGTTAGATTATTACATAGTAATGCCATTTAATCTACAGAAAATTATTCCAGGTGCTGAATAGTGTGGTTCTTTTTTAAAAAGCGCCATGGGAGCACAAATACTCGGTATTTTCTCTGCATTTTCTCTCGGGAGTGCGGAGCCTTTGAACAGGCAGTCTCCACCCCACAGCAACAGAGGGGACCTGCACGGGTCCCAAGGGATGATCAAAATAGACAGATCTACAGACGCACAGACTTAATCTCTTCTCATATACTCCTACAGCAGCCTAAGATCTCAAAGATAGGAGAAATCATTAAAGATACTCATGATTCTTTGGACAAAATGGTGATCTCCAGAAAATATCAGCTTGCCAAAATTAAAGATTTTATGGGTTAAAAAAAAACTGTCCTTTTTATGGTGGTGCTTTTTGCTTTCCCGAAATCAAGACAAAATTTAGGTCAAAATCGGGTAACCCAAGAAAAACTCAAGAAAACCCTCAATCCAAATGCTAGGTGATTTTTCTGAGACACTGGAGTGAGAAACACAAAGATTTAAAATAAAATACACAGGACAATGATCAAAGCCTGGGCATCCAACCATGTTTATTAGTATCTCACCCATACATGTTTACTATTTTGTAACCATTTTAGTCATATTTATTTATTTTTAGTGTTTGAGGGAACACTCAACACTACATGCCAACATTACATGAGTTATAATTGGGAATACCAGAGTCAAGATTGCCTAGTTTCTGAAATAAACTTAAATCTTTAAAAAAAAAAAAAGAAAGAAAGAAAAAGTATGATCATCAAAGTAAAAAGCCGTTCTCACATCCACTAATCCAAAAGAAGACAAAACTCCATCTTTTTCAAAAAGTAGGTTGCTGATTACTGTGACACTGGCGATCTATGTTCAGGAATAGAGGCCAATCCTCAGCCTTTATAGATTACCTTAATTCCACATTCAGTGAATTACACAGACTCACGCAGCATCACAGAATGGCTGAAGTTGGAAGGAACCTCTAGAAATCATGAATTACTCAAACAGGGACACCTGGAGCACATGGCACAGGGAATTCTGCTGCTTTACACCGTTTGAGGATGTTGAGCAGGATGTTATAGAAATACCATTAGATGAGTGGCATCTTTTAAACCTGGCTTTACTATTATACGTAAGATAACAAAAGGGTGTATTATTGTAGCCCCGTAACGATTACTTTTTAATTGAATGGGTTGCAAAGACCTACAACTGGGGTGGCTAGTGAAAAATCCCTCACTGCTTCTCAGTAACAGATTTTGCTTTCTATTTATAAAGATCTTTACTTACATTTAATTTTATTCATTAAGCCCATCTGAAACACCAGCACAGGACAAGAGTTCGACCTCAATTACTAAAACTGCCGTTCAGCAATGTTACTTCTAAGAGTAAAACAAAAGATTTTAATGCTCCTCTGTTTAAAAGTAAACAAGCATTGACGATAAAAACGTTGCCTTGAAAAGAGAAAAAAATCTTCTGATTAAACATAAATGGAAGAAATGTGACCATAAACATGATCAAAAAGACACAGATTAAAAAAAAAAAAAAAAACAGAAGAATCGTTTCAGCCTCTGACCAGCTTAAACCAAAGTGTCTTTTGAAATAGTAAGCACGTAGCAGCCCAACCAGCCATAGTCTATGAGGAAGTAACTGAATTGGAGATCCGTCCTGGAAGATATTTAACATAACGATTTTCATAATATCCGAAAAGTATCCAGGTATTGATTTCCCCTCTTTGCCAACATATTCATTTGACAAAAAGGAAAGATAGAAAAGGGTGTAGATGATACAAATCAAAGGTAAGAAGTTCTGACGGGTGGAATTCATAGTGCTACATGCTCAGTAGGAATCCAGGTTTTCTTTTGTATAGATTTCAGAACAGAAATAAGTTAATGTGTTGTTGTGGTTAGCGATAAGGAAGAACATCACTACATGGGGGCACAGTTCATCCTCTTCAAGTCAAACAAGATGTATTCTGATTAGTCTGAAATACCAGACAAATAAAATTAGCAAGAAACAATATACAAAAGCGCAGTCAATTATATGCAGGATATTACCGAGTGCAAGCAATTCTCTTATTTGATATATCTGCATATAAATGCAAAACTGCACTGTGTCTCTTTACATTCTAATATCTGTTGATGTTACATCTATTTCTGTCTTCTGATTTTGCTACATCTGTCTCGTCAGTTACGGAATTACCGGGGCTGGAGTTGTCTTGTTCCAAAAGAATCATAATTTGACCTGACGAGAGCAAGCTCTGTATGTGAACTATATAGTAACCTAGAACCACCTGCTTCTAACTCCTGCAAAAGAGATTTGCAAGAACCAATGCTAATTGGCCATTACAAGTCATAAATGATGTTCTGTATCATGATTATTTTTGGACTATTTCCTGTGGTTGTATATTGTGATCTGTTAGTAAGGTACTTGCAGAAGAAAGCAAGCTGTTGCATGTTGACTAAATTGATCAAATGATGACAAATGTGCAAGAGGGGAGTTTTGTGCTTAAGTAGTTTCTAAACAAACAAAAAATCCCACTCTTTATCTGAAAATGTTAAGTCTTAAAGGGTATCTCTAATCACGATTTGCTTGCTGAAAGCAGAAACTTCACTTTTGCCCAGGTCCCAGATGATGATCTGAAAACCCTTCACAGCTGTTATCTAATCCTAGAGGCACTTAAATCTACTGGCTGGGTCCCCACTCTATTTTAAAAAACACAAGGTCTTTCAAATGCTGTTGTTAGAAGTGCCTGAAACCACTCCAATCCTGAGCAGCTCAGTGCTTACTTCTTATCTAAGCTTAGTCAGAATCCACAAAATAGGGATGAAAGACATTTTCTTTTACTTTAGATGTCTTTAATGTACAGACACCTAGGTCTACTAACCAGTGGACAGAATGTTTTATTATATAGTAGTTTTTCTAATCTCTTTAGAATGAACAGAAAGAAAAAGACATTTCTGCTGCTAGATTCACCTGATCTGTTTTCATTGTCTGTGTTAGAACTCCAGATTTGCCCTAGTAGCTGCCCTGTGTGGTAGACGTGTAAAATACCTTAAGTGAATCTGCCAAATTTGTTTTTCATGAAATTTCCTGAGAATTTTGATCTGATAAACAACACCCAAATGTGTAAAATGCACATCTAAAGAATCCAGGTCCCTAAAAATATTTTTAAAGTGCCTGCTTTTTACATCACAACTTAATCGGTAGATTGCTAGATTTATTCAGAGAACTGGCAACAGCCCAAAACCAGCTCCAGCCTTGTGTGGTTCAACCACGCATGGCTTCTCATGATCATATTTACAGAGTCACAGAATGGTTAATATTTAAATCTTCTTTAAACCATAAGTGATGGCTGACTGATGGAAAGTTTATCAATTCTCATTTTTAAGAAAAGTTTCGGTGCAAAAAAGAATTTGAACTTTCTTGGAGAAAAATGAGCACAAATTTATTATTTGTGGTTGGGGCACATTTTATGTTGGGTGCATGTTGGGTGTTGCGTAACATGCGATTGAGCGACTGGTCTTTGTTAACCAAAATGTTTTTGTATTTCATACTAAAGAATCACTGGATGAAAGGTATAAAACAGACATCTGAGTAGTGACCAAAGCCTATTTACTGATATGGGTCATTTCTTTGCTGTGTTTCTAGTTTCTAAAAACTTATTCCTTTCCTGAGCTACGATATGTCTCTCGACATAAGGTATAAAGTTTGACTACAATTCTCAATGCAGATAGAGATGATTACAAAAGCCTCCTAGAGGACAAGGAATTACATTCCCCTCTGACACATACGCCTCCATCGTCTAGTGCTTACGTCTTGCACTGGTCCTGATCACACGTAGTTACTCTTTTTAAACAAATATAGTGTACATATAGCAGAGAAATATTCATTAATCTCTGCACCATCAAGTGTAATTTTCTTTGCAGCTGCTGTTGATTTCTACATACACTGCAGCATATGACTCCCTCTAAAGAAAAGACCCTGTGTTCTGTCCCAGCTATGGCATGCCACATTGCAATAGATTTGTTTCAGCCTCATTTTCAGTCTGTTCTCCTGCCTGACCACATGAAGCATAGCATGGGGCTTAGTGCAAGACAGGGAAGAAATGAGGCTTCCTCCTACCCAAGCATGTATCACGAAACCCAAGTCAGAACAGATTGCCTCACTCCTCATCTCAAGTGGCTCATCCCCTTTCAGGCAGGGCTAGCAAAACTAGACATGATCATTGGGTTGAAATCAGATCCTTTAAACACCATGTTATTTACTCTTCCCTTGGTCCCTGTAGATTTAGACCTCCCTTTTTTTCTTTGTTACACAGTGAGATGTTTCTCACTGTGTAACCCTGTCTAAATGACAATATCTCTCATTATCTAATCCCACCCATTATTCTATTTTCCTCAAAATGGCCCAAAACTTTCTCTTTTCTAGAAAGTTTAGTGTTTCCAGATGTCACATAAGTCTTTCAGAGGAAGCAAATTTACAAATTACAGAAAGCCTACTGTAAAAAATTTCTAATTCCAAAAACAGGGCTAATATAGAAGTGAATTACAGCTACTCCTCAATCTGTCCCAATAGCTTTTTGTACCTTCATAAACATAAAGGTGAAAATAAATTGTTCCCATCTAAAAGCCGTCTTCTATTTTACCATGAGAAATTAGGTGGAATTGAAAGGTAACAATAATATCAGTCATTCTGTGAATAACTGTACAGGGTCATCTTCAGTAATTTAAATTTATTCATTCAATTCAATATTTAAATTCAAACCATTTGGATAAGTATGGTAGGCCAGATTCAGTATTTTTCCATTTTGTTGTTTTGCTTAGACTTCCTGGAATAATTGAATATACACAAATTGTAGGATAGAGACACAAGTTTATGTGATTAAAAAATGTAACTTTTATTTTTTTATCGGATCAGTTTTTAACTTTTGCTAAAAAAACAGAGTTTTTCATGATATGAAAATATACACTAGTTAAAATAAAAAAAGAAACAACAGAAAATGACAATAAACACTTTTTCTCCTGTAGTAAATGCTTTTAAAAAATACTATGTGTCTTTAAGTACAATTAAAAGATTTTTTTTAAGTTTTATTTTTAAATTCCAGAGAAAATCTTAAATATTTCTTAGCTTTTTGGGTGCTTTTGAGACAGGAAAGGAGAACTAAAAATTATGAGTAAGTACTCTTTGGATTTTTTATTTTCCCCTCACTTATTCGTAAATTTCCAAAAAGTGATCTTTTCAAGTTTGTTAAGTGAAATTTTATATTTAATTTCTCCTTTTGTTGCTTGTTTTCTTGCTTTCCTGCTTCCTCTTCCTTCTTTTCTTTATTACTTGTTTTCCTTCTCTATCAATTTTTCCATTTTAGTGTGCTATCTTTATTTTAACTCTAAAGAGAAAAAGAAGACAAAGAAAAAAGAAAAATCACAAATGTTTACTAGAATAAAAATTACTGTAGGGAAATTTTTAATCTGTCGCTTTAAAATATTTAAGAATATATCTTAGATGGCCATGTATTCAATCTTCTCGTCACTATTGTCCTTATCATACAATATGTCTCTACTGAAATAATTAAATATGACTTTCCACTAGTGCCTTACAATCCATATTTAAATTTCAAACTGAGAGAAAATATGCATTATTTAAATGTGCAATTTATTTGCTCTCTTCGTCGCACTGTAAAGTTCATATAACTTATTGCCAAGTATGTTGCTTTAAGGATATGCTTGGTATTGTTACAGTAACCTCATTTTTTATTGAATGCTAGAATGAATAACTGTGTAAAACCTACATGATTTGTTGGCATTAAAGCTAAGGCTGCCTCCAGGCAGTGTTAACTTATGCATCATCCTTTACTTAATTTCTCTGTTTTGTTTTAATTTATAAACTGTCTCTGGGATGGAATGCACATTTTTCATTTGAGTTGGCTTTGCTGGTATTAAGAGCCTATCTTACTCTCCTGAGTATAGGGCTTACATTATAATAGGTGCAGAGGAAGAGAGTTTATTAAATTGCAGCAATACACTTTGCATTTTTCATAAGGACACAAGAATTTCATTTAAATGAAGTTTTTAATTTTATGCATCCCATGCCTAAAATGACATTTGTGCTGTGACTTGCAGATATAAAATGATCAGTCGGCTGGTCACTGTTGTTTTAAATTTGTGTTTTTACTTCCACTCAAGATGTTGCCATCTTAAAAAAAAATACAGAACGAGGGAATCATTTAAGTCTATGAACTCTACTTAAATAGTTGATACCACTGAAACTTTTTTAGTTAAACAAGTATGTGAGCAATGCTGCGAATGACTTTATTTTTTCTCTGCCTGATTATAGACGTTTGTGCCCCAGTTCTAATCTGTGAGTGAAGAACAAGCCAGGTGGCGAGTCACAACATTATGATCATAAAAGCTAGTCAAGACCTGGCCCAGATGAAGATTTAGGCTGCTCTAAAGGTTAGTCATATCCACCTCCTCTTTGTGGGCTTATTTTTTTTTCGTCTTTTGCTGAGGGAGACAACTGAACTGAGTCAAGCCTGAGAACAACCAATGTGGATCACAGGAAGGGGAAAATCTCAAGCTAAACTCACATGGTTATTACAGCATCGTTCATTGAGCTTCAAGGCTGCTATAAGCTGCATCAGTGACACAAGGTTTGACTGCAAGCATAGTCTTAGTGAACTGAAACCTCTTTCCCCTCCTTTTATGCCCACTGGTGACTGACAGCAACACAGTTGTCAATATGGAGGATTTTCCTACCAATTATTTAGGAGGAAAAATCAATCCTTAAGAAAGGTCTGACCTCTTCAACAGGGAGAGATTTCTCTTGAATTAAAAAAAAAAATAAAGAAAAAGAAAAAAAAGGAGAAAAAGAAAAAAAGGAAAACAGTCTCTATGTCATTAATTTTGTTTTTGATTCTCATTCAGTGAGATAATTTGCACAAAGTCATTTGGTATGTTTGTATCTTCCAAAATATTACATATACATATTTCTGGTAGAAGCTAAATAATGTTTTCTCTGATGTTTGAATAAGTGAATGGTGAGGTGCTAGGTATCTTCGCCTACCACACATTTTTCGAGGTCAGCTGGCTCAGAATTGCTGCATTTGTTCAGCTAATGAGAGAAGGATAAAGAGATGGGAAGGAGAAAGACATGTTTTAATTATTAGAAGTCTAATAACTTCTTTTTAAACACAGAAATGATTTTGAAGTCTCTTTGTAAAAGATTGCTGCTGATCTGCAGATATAAAATGATCAGTTTGCTGGTTACAACATTTTAATTCTGTGCTTTTATTACCACCCAAGATCTTATTGTGTTAAAAATCTTGTGCAGAATCACCTAATTCCATGAACGCTACTGAAATATTGAGCTAGCTGTCTATTTTTTTGAGATATTTTGTCAAAACTGTAGCATTGTACCACAAATGATGTACAAAGAAAGAAAATAATTTTGGCTTATAGAGCGGAGTAATAAATTCAAGCTTACAAAAATGCACTAGCATATGTTTAGGCAATTTTATTTTTACTGACTATGTAGCCAGTTGTCCATCTAGATTAAAAAGAATAGTTTCAAAATTGAAGGAATTTATAGATGAAATTGATTGAGAGAAAATGAGAGGAAAAGAATAAAAATAAGAATCTTAGAAGAGCTCATGGAGATCTCTTCCTTCCTAATTTTTCCATTTAAAAAAAAAATTAGACCATCAGAAAAATTCTGAAACATTTTTTGGCAGGAGTTCATAAGGTGAGTGTAACGATTCATGTAACAGGTCTATTCAGCATGACATAAATCTAAGATATGGAAAACCTGATTTGAGTTAATAAAGAGTTAAAGCATAAAAAAATACTGCCAGACTGTATTACTATTTTACTGAAAAGGGACTTTAGGATATATTTCATAAGGACACAAGTTTGTTTGGTAAATCCATAGCCCTAATAGAGTTTGTACGGGCTGTCAAAGATGCTGATTAATTACTGCTATATAATATTAATAAAGCATGTACTAACATTGATTTACACATGGAGGACTGTCAGATCCCAAAAAGTAGTTCTTAATGAGGGATTTTGTTAGAAATAATATTTCTGGTGAGATTCCACAGAGATCAGCACTATATCTGAGGCTTTTCATAATTTTCTCTTGATATGGCAGTAAATATATATATCACTGCTGAAGGAAGACCTTTTGTAGATCTCATGGGCTTTAAATTAGGCCTCTCTATTCATAGCTCTGAACAACCACATTCTCTACTTCTACCCCCATGTGGCACTTCTCATCTGCTCTTCTGTGTTGACTTCTCATTCCTGCCAAAGGTATCTTCATCAACTGCCTTGACCATCTGAAAGTCCAATAATTATTTCTTTTGCATGCTAACTGAATTGTAGCTTTTTATGTTCTCTAAACTTCATCAGATCTTCAGAGCTATATGCCAACAGTACAATAGATATTCCATAAATAAATATAATCATGGGTATACTATATTTTTCCTTTACAAATTCACACTTGAATGCACTGATTTTGGATTTTAACAGCTTGTAAATTACATGTTTTTACCTTTTGACACTATACCATTGGGATCTAAATTTAGCATCAACAAATTTTTACTTATTTTTTAAGTCCAATATAATCTCTAGGGACATATAAGCATATCATTTGCACCTAAGTAGTTCATATTTTTATAATAGTTTTAAACAAACAAACAAAAACAGTTAATTGTGTGTATTATTTGAAGTGTGGTACTTCTTTTTCCAATCCATTTTCTTCTTACTTTTTCCAATCCATTTTCTTCTTATACCACCTGTGAAGATCAGTGACCAATATGGCTGCATCAAAATCTTTAAAGAGGGAACAACTTATCATTGAAAAATCATAGAATCATTTTCATCGGAAAAGATCTTTAAGATCATTGAGTCCAACTGTAAATACGAACTTCATGTTCTGAGGCTTCCTTCAGTGATGTCTCATATGCATAATTTCCCTTAACAGGGGTTATGTGAACACAAAAGTAAGGAAAGTGACCTGTTTGGGTTTTTCAAATCCATTTTTAGTTATTCTCCAGTATTTATTCCTCCAGTTTTTCTCTGTCTTTGTGGTCTATAAATGAGCTCTCTCCAGGTGTGTTTTTGCATATTATATTTGCTGAGGTAGGCACGCGTAATATTGTATTGACTGTTACTTGCTTTGAGGTGTTAGGAGTGAATTAAGCACTCAGTAAAAATCAAGCAAAATCTGGTATATTTCCGTATATGCACAATTATCACAAATAAATGGTTTTTACCATACTCTGCAGTAACAGTTCAAAATTCAATATATCTTATTATTTTAGAAAGTTCCCTGTTTTCTTTACATGCTACTCACTTTAATGCTATTGAACCAGAAAAGCTTTGTTATAACCTCTGTTTAAGCATGACCCTAACTGCTTTAAAGCTTTGTGGTTCTGCCTCCTACAGGACATTTATAACCTGCTGTAGAATTGTGACAATATTTTTTTTTCTTTTTAGAGCAAAGCTGAAAACCTAAAAACCTCATAATTTGTATACTTGTGCGGATTTTACCAATTAAAATTTTAAATTGAAGCAGAAACTGTTTTATAATACATCTATAAATTGTAAAACAAAATAATATTCAATCAAGTACAGATGTGCAGGGGTGTAAGGAACAGAGGAAGCTGCTGTTTATCAGTACTTGTTTGGTGTGAAATGTGTCCCGGCTTGCATGATGGGGAAACAGCATCTATACTGCACACCCATGCCCATCCCAGCTCTCGATAGCATTTCTGAGTAGCAATATGGTCGTGAAAGTAATCTTTGTTTAAGGAACAGTAATATTTCTGAGCCATTTGCTTGAAGACTGAAAGTGTCTAATTAATTCTGATCTTCTGATTTACTAAAATGTTAAACTGCGTAAAAGAGTAGCACATAAGGCATATTGCCAATAGATTTACAGTACCTTCTGCTAACAAGCAGCAGGCAAGACAAAGATATGTTTTCCCTGTATAGCTCTTGTTTTGCTCTATATTTTCTTGTTTTAGCGGTCTAAATCTTGTAGTTGTAATCTTCAGGGAAATTTGTGGCAACATAATCAATGCTATAATTAATAGAAGAGGACTTTACAAATATGGTAGAAATTCTAACTGGTGATAACCACCCACCTTCAAATAAGTTTAAGTTGCTGATTTAGTTAAAATATTGGAATGACAAATGGGTTGGGAGTCTTTCTATGCTGCTAACGATTACTCTAATTAAAGGTTACAAAAGGAGGGACATTTTGACTGCTGGAGAGGCTCACTAAGCAAGGGAGGTGTTGCTTGACCTAAAAGTGAATGCTGATCTCATGCCTTTATGAAAAGCACTCTTAAATTAATTTGGACAGCATTAGATAAGCTCAAAACATTAGGTAGGAACATTAGGAACATTAGGTAGGGTGTGCATATAGCTGTTGTAAAAACATGAAACTTAAATTTATTGAAAAGCGGTTTTGATATAGTCAAAAGAAAAAAACAGATTAGTTGATAAGCATTTTGTCTATACTATTAAAATCTATTTCTGGAGGGGATAACAATTATTCATTTCATCCTGCTTGTTGTGCTTTGAGTGAGTTTAAACTCACTGGAAACAGAATACGTAATGTGTCCCGGAATCAAATTAGTAGAGTCCGTTTGGAGCAGACTTCAGAAGGCGAGGCGAGTTTTCTCATCCTTCTTCCCTAAATGATGGTTTCTTGGGTAGACCAAACTTCTGAAGTCTCTCCTTCTAGGTCTCTATCCATCATTTCAGTGGGTTCTTACATGTGAACATGTTCAGCATGTTCACTCTGAGTCAAATTACCAACTTGGGAATAAAATTATTTTGCTACACGATAGATAAACATACTTTATTACATTATTGCAAACTATGAACAATCCAGTTAAATATATAATCATATATAGGTGAGTATATTATATATTATTCTCATTTTCTTGGCTTCACAACTGCACATCTTCAGTTAGATGTGGGGGAAGTGCCACTGTTCTAAGGTGTATGAATACTATGTAGCTTATAGTCATTATAGCAATTATAGAGAAGGAATTTCTGGTCACTACATAGAAGAGAAGAGATGGTCTGACAACTGAGCATTCGCTTGGGTGGGGGAATCCTAGGTTCTGGTCCCTGTTATGTTGTTCCCTCACATTAAAATTGAGTGTTCCAGCCCTTGGAACTCATAGTCAGGCTTTCTGACCTTGCAGCATTTAGTTAAATAAAACTCAACGAAAATACTGGAGATATGAAGGGATCCAGTTTCTGTCTCTATCCAGCACTACTACTAGCATGGTAGCAATAGCGTTAGATTGGGAAAAGGGAAGTAACTACAGGCAAAGAATACTTACCGCTATCATATGGAAAGGAGTTCATAAATTGTACTTCTGGGTTGTATTTCTCTTTTCTTTTATTAGAAAGCAGCTTTGTAATGTTTTGTTTTCATTCGAATGTGGAATTTCAAGAAACATTTCAATTGAAAAGACTTTGTGATACAGGTAAGTATTCCCCAATGAGTTTTACCTACGCTATTTCACCTCTCCAAATGCCTTAGTCTTATCTGGCTACTATGCTCAATACAAGGATACCTACCTGAATTTTAATAGCCTTTAAATTAGAAAATGTGGTAGAGATTAAGCCAGATGAGCTCATAGATCCTTAGGCTCATAACCATCAGCAAAATATTCTAAAACTCCTCTTTCTCTGCTATCTTAGATAGTATTGTGTCATGGAAAAACACAGCACAACATGTAGGATTATGCTCTCATGGAACATTATTTAGCCTCTGTCAAGCTGCTATGCTACTTCTTCCTCTACTCTCCACTCTCTCTGCCCAGGTACATTTTATATTTTGTCTTCTGTCAGTGCCTCTCTGGCATGGGAGACTTTTTCATCTCTATTACCTTTTTATTTCTCATATTCACCTCTCATATTCACCTCCATGTTCAACTCCAAACTCCTGATTGCTCCTAGTCACACATCCATTTTAATTCAAACCAACCTTCATTTTTATTCTTTTTCTCTTTTTGTCATTTAATATGTCACTGTGTGTTTTGGTTCTGTCTGTGACGCCCTTGTCTTTCTGGCCACTGCTGCTTCTTTCTGTCTGTCACGTTCCCTTAACAGGCCACGTCTCTCCAGTGTTTATCTTCCCACTGCTTTACACCTTCTCTTCAGAACCTTCCAAACAGCTCTCTGCCATTTCCACCTTACTGAAATGGCCCTTATCAAGGTCACCTATGACTTGTTCTCTCCCTAGACCTTCTTTCTACTCTCATCCATCTCAGTCTATTGTCTGTATTCAGGAAAAAAAAAAAAAACTATTGTTTTCCCCGCTTAATCATACATGGCACTTTAAAATACATTTGAAGGGCATTTTGAGAGGAACTAGGAAATCAAAGTTGTCTTCTCCTCCTCTCTCTTCCACTAAGCAGTCGGGCACCATTTCTGCATTCCTTTTATTCCTCTTTACCTTCTATATATTATTCTTGATCTTGGATGGTGTAAGCTCTTTATTCTCATCTTTCTTACACTTGAACTCATGTCAGTAAATACAAATATTTATGTTTATAACAGCTATAACAGTCCTACTGTTATATAAGTCTTACTTCTGTAATGAAAAATGTGTTCTCCCTCTCTTCTTCTGCCTTTATTATTCTTTTTCCATTACAATTACCACTGAGCTTCCAAAATCCAGAATTGAATTTCTATTCCTCCTTTTCTCCTCTCTCTATTTTTCCAATAGGATTCAAATGATATCATTTCTCTCTCCCTTTTTTTTGTTTGTTTCTCTTTACCAAAAATATTGGGTTATCTAGGCATAGTAAGCACTCGCTTAAATTGCCAGTGTTCTTTCACCTCAGTCCCTAATTTATCTGCAGGATGCTACTGTAAAATTTCTCTGGTTGCCAATTTCTGTTTTGCCCATTCCCTCCACTTTCTCCTACTATTCATTTCATGTTCTCTTTAAGCTTGCTAAGCACAGTGTCATTGCTCTTGCTTATTCCAGTACACTGTTTCTTAAGTTATATATAATGATATCTTTTGTACTCTTCCATATGCCCTTTTTATGATTCTTGAACTCACTTTCTGAAATAGTTAGCTATGCCTGTACATCCATATCTCTCAGCTGCACTGCTGGTGCTCTCAAGCCAGACTTTGGGAGAAGTCAGATCCTACGTAAGCCTTTACGGCTTATTTCTCTTTGCCAATAGTGAGTTCTGTAAAAAAGTGGTTTATATATTCCAAGTATTAACACAGATTTGATTTCTCAAGGACAGTAGAATTTTCTCTTCTGTATTGTAAGAGACCAAGCATACTGCCAGACGTTGGCAAATGAAAGTCAATAAAATGCAAAATGGAATACAATCAGAATCCCTAGGTGTTTTCAGAGTATTCAGTGACAAAGGAAGGGTCTATTGCGTTTTTTTTTCTATCCATGAGAATACCAGGCAGCTTGATTATTTCTTCATTAGTAGAAGAAAAGGTAGGATGTATTTTACTCTTGATAAAAAATAGAAGTCAGAGACACAGGGTCTCAAGAGGGGCATACTGAAGTGAATAGTAAGGTGCTACACTACTACTGAAGAAAATAACATCAAGAACTTGCTGTAATACCAGTGACTGTGAATAAAACTGAATATGCAAATCAGTAAAAGTCTCTTTCCTCTGCATATGCAGACATATGAGATTTCTTCCTATTATTTTTCAGTTTTCTCAGTTTTATTATCAAACACAGCACAGTGGTAGCCATGGGAACACTATTAAAATTGTACCTAGTTTGCCAGGCAAGGAAAAGACTTTTCAGTTCCACAGGATGCTTTTTAAAGTATTTTATAGATTTTTTGCCTACATTCAGTGTCGCCAGCATATTTATTATAGCATAATTTACAGGTTTTTGTTTGTGATACCTTAATTTATTTCACTAAACTTTTTGCATTATGCTTTTAATCCAATTTTTAAAGGCAAGCTATAATATATCCAGAATAAAATTTATCCATTTTATTCTTCTGGTGATTTGTTCCATTTCATTTTTCATTTTCATTTATGCTTCATTTCCCTGATCATTTCTTGCAAGAGTATATGCCTGTAAAATTGCAGGAGGCCAATGGTGAGACAGAGATTGAAAGGATTTTGTTCGTATAGTTGAAACCTATAATCCAAAGCAAAACCGGATTCACATTTTCCTCCAAAAGTGTTTGTCATTGCATGAACTAGCAAGCTCAGGTTGCTCAGGTAATCCCTGCACATTTATATTGCTCCATGCCAAGGCAGCAAGATGTTGAAAAGGGAGAAGGTGTGTGTGGGAAAACTGAGAAAGAAAGAAATACATGAAGACGAAACCAAATTACATCCTCACAGAATCCTATCATCTCAGAAAGTTTGTGTATCAAATTGTTATATGAAATGTCAGATTGGTGGTATCTCAGCAGCTAGAATCTCTTCGCATTAGTCTCATTCCATACATCCTAAAATGACCTAAAGATAGGATTACTTCTCTAATTTTGGCACCTCATTAAGTATGTAATGTCTTTCAGGAAAACTTGGTTTCAGATATCTCACAGGTCTGCCTATGTCATGAATACAATGAAGATATTCTTTTTTTTTTTCTAAAAAATTGAATGTATCCATCTTGTTATCATCATCTATCAAAACAGGAACAAAAACAAAGCAGTCCTTGTATCATTTGGCAGTGATATTGTTGGTACCAAAAATGAGGTCTCCGTATTTTTTGGTTAGACTTTTAATTTCCTGACTCAGGCAAAAAAAATGACTTTCATTTTAGCAGGTGGCAAATTGAGGCCCTTTTTTTAGAATATATAAGAGCAATTAGAAATTGTTTCTGTACTTTGTATGATTATTGTACCAGATGCTGTTGCCTGACAACATTATAAAATCAGGTGTTTCACTGCCAGGATTGCTACAACAATGGAAATGTGCTTTGATGCTTTTTCTAGCATAGAGAGACTATGCCTCTGTATAGCACTAGCATGAAAATGACTGTGTGCTCCATGCAATCCCTGCCAAGCCACAGGAATACTAGCGCAAGGTGGTAACTCCAAATCAAGGAAAAAAATTTGGCTCCTTTTTGTCCTCAGTAAAGAGACTTTGTTCTCTCTTGAAGAGAAATGAACACCTTTGAAATCCAATTATATTCCCTCTCTTTTCCTTTGATAGTCTAAGGACTTAGGAAGAACATGGATACTTTTTTATAGTTCAGGAAAGAATCTGCTAGACCAAGTTTTGTGTATTTGGTCTTACAATGTTCCAACAAAACATCATCTATCCAATATGTTCCAATAATACATCAATTTCTACATCATCCAGAGTTCTCAAGAATGGATCATGGAGCTCACGCAAGCATCAGGAGGTCATACTGATCACCTTCCTGGTCTTTACAAGTTGGGAAGTAGTATCCAGAGTTAGTTGCTCCATGACCTTCCCAGGGCTCGAGGTTTGACTGATTGTCCTGTAATTCTCTGAATCCTCCTTCTTGCCCTTCTTGAACGTAGAAGTGATATTTGCTTTCTGGTGGTCATGATCTTTCAATGATAATTGAGTATGGCCTTGTGATGACATTGGCCAGCTCCCTCAGTGCTTCCAGGTGCATCCCATCAGGGTTCATGGCTTTCATCCCACCAGGGTCCACGTCTTTCTGACCTTCTTCTGCAGACCTCTTCCTCTGCCACTTTCAAAACCTCTTACCAGTGTAAGCTGACATGAAAATTTAAATTTATAAGTGGATTGTGTGTCTGTAGAGTTTTTTAAGTGGTAGAAAGAGGATAGTAGCTAGTAGGGAAAATAAATGAAAAGCTGTAGTGAAATTTACAGTCGCATTTGTAACTTTTACTACCCAGTGTTTTAACTTTTTACGGAAGAAACAGACTACATAACATGAATTGGTTATACTTTCCTTGAGAAATAACCAGTTCAGAGGAAGATTGATTAATTTGATATTGCTAATTCTTATTTTCTGTTATCTATCACATCTATATGCATCTATATGCATTTTCCATTTGCTAGATGATTGAAACATAACATAATGTCTTCGTACTCTATCACTCAATGGCAGTTGGACTGGAGCATAGCTGGCATGTTTTGTTTCTATCACAGTGCACCAGCTCTGGTGCTGGGTGTGTTTCTAAGGTGTCCCTAGATCTGGTGGAAATGGAGTCCTCATTAGGCGGATCAGCAGCAGATTATTTGTTTCTGATCAATCTTAGTGAAGGAAGAGCAACTGTAGGAATCATAATTTCTTCCTTCAAATACTTCTGAAGACAGGTCAAAAAAGACAAAGCTGATTTGTGACTGTTTCTCTCCTGGCATTTAGAAATCTGTTAGTTTTCCCTCAGAAGTGTTGGCTGACTCTAAATAAGGACAGCAGTCTACACGAAAATTATGCCTTCGTGGCCCCACTCCTCAAGCGTATACCTCACTGTGCACGCTATTCACTATTCCCATCTCTTATCTAAGGGCTAGGAGTGGGGTAGAAAATCAACCAGTTCTTTCTGCTTCCATCTCCCACTGAGAAATGATGCAAGGGCCAAAACTCCAGGGAAGCTGGAATGTTTTTCCTCTTATCCAAGTTAAGAATATAATTTTGTATTTACAGCTGTACTTCTAACAAAGTAGCTACATAAACAACTGTTTTCTCCTATCTGGCATAAGACAAAAATATCAAATTATATATTTTTTCCTTGTTTATGAAGAAATCAGTAATATATTAATTATTGTGAATATGTGTACATCTTAATCATTTGTAAGTAATAAATTAAGATAGTTATCATATAAATAGCAACAATAATTTAAAATATAAAAGTATATTACTTCATCTTTTATTTCCATGGCTAGTGTCATGCTGGTTTTGATAGGTGTTAATTTAAGATAAGAAATTCTTTCTCCTTCTTTGCTATGACATTGACAGTTTCAGAGCACTCAGTTGTTGGAGCTTGTTTTAAAATACAAGAAATGCCTTGCTTTTCTGAACTTATCAGTGAAATTGATTAATAAATTTATTAGAGAAAATTGTTATTTTAAAAAAAAATTGCACATCATTTCTTCTAGAGGGGCAATCATTAGAGCTATTTAAGCTTACATTACCTAAATAACAAGAATATATGCAGGCAAGGATTATCGACACCAGTAATCAAGCACTTGATTGCAATGAGATGAGATACAATTTGAGCCTGTTGGTCAAAGTCCTGTAATACCTACCACATTGATCTAGCATTCATTTCCTGACCATCTAACAAGAAAGAGCACTCCCCACAGCAGAGAGAAGTAAAAATGCAGCCTGTGTTGCTTGTGCCAGGGAGGAGTAAGGGACAGGACATTTACAGGCCAGTCAGGTCTCAGGGCCTCGACGCTTTATCTATATTATTTAGTAAACCAAAAAGTATTTGTTTCAAGACATTCTGGTGTTTATTCTCAATACAGCACATTGAGTTAAAATTCACCCTGCTATCTGCAGTTCACTCTGGAGGCAGAGCAGTGGCACGAATTTCACATTTAAATGCACTTAGTGAAGTTGATCTTCTGTAAACTGTTCTTTACTTACCTCTGTGAAAGTTTTCCTTGGGACCCTGTAGCAATAGCACATGCTTTATGCTGAAGCATTTTTCCTCACACTAATGTAATTCCTTCTACTTAGTAAAACAGTTACATCTCCTGTATTGATTTTTGTTACTCATCTACTTGCTGGATTTTTTGTCTCTAATGATAGTCTGATTCAGAGCTGATTTCTCTTCTGTAACAACCATGTTTAGTGTACTACAGATTTAACTATGATATTTTTCCCTTAGAGCAGAGCTGGCATTACATTCTAATGCAACTGGATCTTTCTATTCTGCAGCAAAAGTTCAAGATAGCTTTTAAGTTCACTTTCCAATAACTTCCAAAGACTGCAAATCTCATTCATTCTTTGTGCTTCAGAAAGTTCATTAGTCATTTTATTTACTATCACATATTGCAGGTAAATAGAAATATAAAAAGCTTACAATTAATTTTACTGACTATTTTAATTTTGGCATATACTGGAAATACATTTTTCTCTCTTACTTTATTCTTGAAGAAGGTAATAGTCTGAGGTAAGTGTGGTATCCATATGAATGTGTTTTTAGAGTTCAGTTGATATTTTGGAAAAGCTAGATTATGACTAGTGGTTAACAGTGTTTTGTATATAGATATTGTATTCGAATTTGAAATACCCTTTCACTGTCGATCCTGATAGCTGGCTATAGAGACCACAAGATCCTATTGCTCAGGATAAATTTGTCATTTACCTTTAGAGAATCTATATCTCATTACAGATCACTAGAGATCAGTAGAGATTATCCTAATATATGTCAAATGGTAATATATTTATATAAAAAAAAAAAGGAAGATAAAATTTTGGAAAGATGTCTAGCATAGACCAGCAGCTACAATACTTAATGAGAGGGTTAACTTTCTTAGAAAGTTATTTCCAGGAAGCAATTTATTTTAGAAGTTGTTTCCTTTGTCCAGTAAAAAGTAAACACTTCTTTCACTTCCTTTTTTTTTTATTCATAGGAAATTTTTATTGTAACTAGATTAATCAACAATAAGATGTGTAGCATTAACAATATTTCCTCTTTCTTTGCTTACAGGGATCTATATTGCAGCATAATCCTAAAAAAATACTGAGAATGATAGAAAATAAGACAATTAACTTTTTCTTTTCTTTTTGTCTCATATTCTATCATTTTAGATGAACTCTAATCTTATTAAGGGCATGTGATAGGTGAATTAGTGAAGTTCAGCAAGAGATAAATCTTTATAAAGGGACAAGGAAATATTTTTGCTATAAATACTAGTCAATGTAAAATGTATGTTGTAACCATTTGAAAATCCTGGGATAGTGCTTGATATTCAATAGTACTTGATACTCAACAGTGTTGAATATCTGCTTTTTCATGTGTTTCACTTATTTTGCCTGAGAGTAAAGTATTAGGTGGGCAGCTCTGTTCAAGCTCAAGATACCCAGCTGTAGAGCCACCTGAGGAGCAGTCACGTGTCCCCAGCACCATGTGGGATAGCAGGGCTGTGCAGTGCTGCGCCATCCTGGAAAACCAGGCTGAAGCTGGCGGGGACATATCCCCACGTATCTTGGATGACACCAGAATAAACAAAGCTCCATGTCTCCATAACCCATAGTAGGAGCTCAGCTCCTGAGCCCAGGCATGGATGCCTGCATCAAGGATCTTTTAATCTCTTAAGCCAAAATTCATCCTAAAAGTCAGAAAAAAGTTGCATGCATAAGTCCCCCCAACAGAATTCCTTGCATTTTTCCTCCTGCTAAAGACTATGGGACATGACACATATAGGCGTCACATCTGTGCACAGTGTAGAATTTAAACAGTGCAATATCAGCTGAAGTTAATTCTGTACCATATAATGGAGGATTGTTTTCAATCCTGTATAACTGAACTTTGACAATGCCAAAAAAAATTTTAAAAACTGTGACTACTGCAAAGCAGCCTAATTTGTGCCTGATGTGCTCCATGACGCATGCTTGCACAATCAAATTCCATCATAATCATGTAAAGTAATTTTTCAAGGCCTTTTGCATGAGTAAAATTTTTAACATCTGTATCTGATCACATCTAGTAATAGTGGCCTCAGCAATTATATGCATGCCAACTGCTGAGCATCTCATTTTCTCAAGCCCTTAAAGCCTTCATGTTGTTCCCTCATTGAACAGATACTAGATTCTGTGGTAGAATTTACCAGACTATGAGAGTACTGATGTAAGAACACCTTTGTCAACACCTTTAGGGAGAATCCATCTTCATATCAGGAAGAGATGTAAATCCTAAAAAAAAGGTCACAAACGACACATTTCATAAGTCTTCATAAAGTTCTGTGAAGCTTTCAGTGTTTCTTAGGATTCACCAGTATGAGAATGCATATACTGATTTCTGAGTGTCTTGTCTCCAAGATTTTCCAAGTCCCTGCATATCTTTCCCTAAAATCTAAACAAATGATATTTGGCTAAAACCTATACATTTTAAGAGGAATATCCACATATAGCACAAAGTGTAGGAGGGGCTGGTAGGTCTAGAATCGCTTAATGCTCTTTAGGCCTGCTCATACATATGTATTTAGAATATTTTTGCAATCAATGAGTTGTCACAGTGACTTTGTGGGAAAGGGAAGCTGTGTGAGATCTTCATAGTCTGCTGCAGATTTTGATATGTAATTGCAGTAGATGCTACTATAGGTATCTAGTTGCTCTGCATTTGGACTTCTTTGGCCATGCAAGGGTTACATAAAGATCACTCACATTTACTGCTTTCTTCTCAGTCCTGCAGAAAGGCTCAATGTGCTGACAAATTTGTCCATCTTGCTCTACCACATTTCTCCTAAGTTCTCTACATATCTCCTCCTCTGTTCTCCTCTGCAAGTTATATAAAATTTTTTACTCTTTACTATGAATCCCATCTGTCTGAGAATCTTAATTCAAGGGAGCCAACACAGCATCCTACCCAAGGCAAAATGAAAGAGATCTCATTTTTAATTTTTTTTTGCATTTACATTTATTTAATCAAATAAAAAATATTCTGATGTTTTGCTACTACATTTATCCATAGTATCAAATTATTCTATGATATGCAACAAAATCAGTTCTAACTATCAAACTGACACCAACTTTTTGCTCTCTCACACTTGCTTTGCAATTTAATTTAATTCAACTGAACTTTCTCACTTTGATTTACCATATAATTTGGATAATGAGGAAAAAGGAAGGGCAGAGACTGAGGTATTTAACAAGGTAAAGGAGCAGCAAATTGTGCTTTACAGTTTTTGATTTATTCTAGGTCATCTCCCTTTTAACCGCTTTGGCAAAAATAAGACTGACTTGTATTCGGCAGTTTGCGAGATATCCGACAGGGAATATTTTTGTCAGTAATTAGCAGTTCAGACGATCTACAAGGTGAGAAAATGTTTTTCTTTTACACCTCAAATGGCAAGATAGTGACTTTGTGCAGTTCAGCGTGTCAGTAGCTTGTTGTCACTGACTTCTGTGCTCCACAGCCATGATGGTAAATCTGCCAAGGCGAGCTTTGTCAAACTGCTCTCAGTGCTGTCCCAGGGGTGACGGTCAAGCTCATTGCCATGGAGACTGACCCCAAAAACTCTGCCATCTGACACAAAAGAATAAATCTGTGGCAAAACGTAGGGTGTCCTGTCTGCAGTCACTGTCTTCTGAAACGTTACCATGAGGTTGCTGAGCTGCTGTGCTGGCTCTCTCAGTATACTTTCCTCTGCTGCAAAAAAGTCCTGGCATCCAAGCAAGCCTGACTCAACAGTACTAGCTCTAAGTGGCCTTTGTGCATCGACTTGAGGATTTGTGCCCTTCCTAAACACACAACACATTTCTTTGTTTCCTTTCCAGGAACCCTAGAGTGATTCATTCCCCTGAAACAAAAGAGAGATTACTGGCCCTGTTTGTAAGACTTAAGATCTTCTTTTCTCCATGTGGTTCCCACAGCTCTTTCACAAATGCAAGATGCATTTCAAAACCTTGTTTTTCCTCCCTACTGCAACTTCCTTCTTTCTTGGAAAATTGGAATGGAATAATACGGAATTAAAATTTAGTTTCACTCAGATCTAACTGAGCTGGCATTCAAAGACCATCCATGTCCTACGGAGGATGCCCTTTTAAAAGTAAAAGTCATTCAGGGCTCGAAGAATGAGAACGGAGACACCGCTGGCACATAAAAGTTGCTCTCTGTGGTTCAAAACCTGGGGGAAAACTGACTATTGTGCAACTCCTGACATTGATGTGCATTGCTTTCCCCTGGGAAAATATACACCCTCCAGTAGTGAAATAGAGAGTTCTACTTGCTACCTCTCTAGTTAATAGTCTTGACCTCAACTTTAAGGCTGCACACAAATAAACAAAAAACCTACCAAGTTATCAGATCTGCATTCAATTTTCTCATCCTAGGCTATAAGACTGAGTCTGGGGAAGAAAGGGAGTTTCTACTTGTTCTTGGACTGCCCAAGGTGCTCCTTGTCTGAGGTGTGCATTATCTATCTGTCTTGCTTTTCAAGATGAGATTCCATCTTCACCTTGCATTCAATATGGATCTGAATTGTATTGATTCGACTACAAAGTCACCTTAAAAGTGTTACTACTGCACTGACCACCTCAGTGAGTCTGAAGTAATCTAGACTGCCAACAAAAGGTCCAATTTCATTACACTGAATACCTTCGTGTGGCTGTTGCAGTGTAATTTCTGTCCCTGAGTTTTATCATTTGTACAGTCCCTGAAAATCATTATCCTCCCAGAGAATTAATCCAGTTAACTAGCCAAGGTAAGTGGTTTTTAAATTAGTGGGATTTATGAAGACAGCTGATATTCCCTTATCCAATTATTTATTCTGAATAGCTCACAGGAATCCATTTTACTATGAACTATATCATTTTCAAAAATATTTGAGAGGTGGAAGTAGCAGAGTAATGCAACAAGAGAGTTCACTTCAGGTCTTCATAATGAACTTCCAGATAGCTAATAGGAAAAAAAAAAAAGAACTTTCATCTTCCCCTAGAGCATACACCCTATTCTTTCTTTTTATTTGGTATATACCGGAATAAATAAGTTAATTAATCTATGTGGACTTGTTCTTCTTCTTTCTCATCATACGCTAAATTGTTTCTCTGCTTCCTAACTAGTTTTAGTAACAGCGAAGTGAAAATTTTTATTCAAGGAACAGGTAGTTTTTTGAACTGAGTAAAATCTTTGCCAAATATTTGCATTTAGGACTTGATTGAAATTATGTATAAAGCCATCTTGTTGTCATCACTTATAGCTGAAAGCAAGAAAAAATAAAGGAAGATAAAAACAGTCAGAATTAAATATAACTTTTAAAAGGTTTAAAAGTTTAATAGTTTCACTCTTTCTTTATTTTTTACTTTAGAAAAACCTATGTACGTACGTAGGTCTATATGTATACATGAATGTATATAAAATGCTCTTTTTCCTTTAACAATAATAACAAATCATTCTGAAGCCTCTGAAACAAAATGCCTTCCTTTCCAGTGTTTTAAGTGCTGCTAAGAATGGAATTATTCTGTTCAGATAAATGCAAAGACCTTAGCTTATATGATCTTCATTAAATAAAAACAAATGCTCCAGAAAAAAAAATCTTCTTTAGGAATAAGGAATACAGAACTGAGATAGTTTTACATACTTACAAAGGTCAGAAACCAGAGAAAAAAAGAAATATATTGTATATGATTTGATTTCTTACTTATTCAGCCATTAGTCTTTCTATCTCCCTTTTGCATTTTTAGGCAAAATATATTTTGGGTTCTGGTCTCTATCGTTGTTTTTCTAACTTCCTTGTATTTCAAACTATGTGAATACCCTACAAGAAAATACTTTTCTGTAAGTGTGGCTGAGCATTGGCATGAGTTTCCAAAGAGGTTGTGGAGTCCCCATTCTTGGAGATGTTCAGATCCAACTGGACATGGTCCTAGGAAGCCTGCTCTGCATGACCTTGCTGAGGTCTGCTGATCTGCAGAGGTACCTTGGACACCTCAGCAATCCTGAGGCTCTCTCTCTTATGCACTCTCTTATAGTGCACAAATATCTAATGAATGGCTGGACATTTGGCAGAAATATAGTTTAAGCACAAGCATCTATATGGATGTATGAAAACCTCCCCACCTGAAAAGTACCTAGCAAGCATCTGGGAGGTCACCAGGCCTTTGAAATATGCAGGCTTTTACAGGATGAAAAACTGCTTTGCAAAACAAGCGTCCAAAGTAGCTCAAGGCTGTCTGCCACAATGTGATAAATCTGAAATGCTGCTTTATTTCTAGAATATAAGCTTGAAAATCTTCTGAAAAGAGCAATTGCCTAGCTGTTGTATCTATAGCTCTTGAATACATTTTAGCTAAGCATCTTAATTTCTTTGTGTTTCTTTGTGCTTCAGACATTTATTCAACAATTTCTGAATATTATAATTAACTCTGATAATCTATTTATTGCACATACTGATCTGATTTTTGTCCTTAGCTCATAGATAGACTTGAAAATGAAATGAACCTGTTCCCTGAATGCAAGGGAAAGTGAGATGGCATGGGCTGTGTCCATTTGTTCAAACTCTCTCTCATCTTGCTCGTGATAGCATAGCCTCAGGAAAGCTCCAGATTATCCCTTTCTCTTAGGGCTGTGGTTCAGGAGCTCATATTGGAGCTACTAAGTAAGCAGTAAAAGAGATACTCCAAAATGCTGCTTGGACTTATATAGATTGTGAGTGATGTAGGATATTTGGAACTAAATACAGTTGCCATCTTTTTGCTTTTCTTTTTCATACATATTTGGAGAATAGTCTATCTCACCTAAATGTGGTATCAGAATTCAGTAAAAAGGAGATAAAATTTCAACATCCCTATTTTGAGCAAACTACTATTTAGATACAGTATGCAAGTATATGGATCATTCTCTGTAAGATTCTATTTCAGCTGTAAAATAATTTATTTCAACCTATATAGCAGCATTAGGAGATAATGCTAGCAGAATGAATTTGTGTAAGCCCTATAATTCATCAAATCCATCACCTGGCATTCTTCCTGGAAAAGGAAAATTTTCCTTACAAACAACCCCTACTTCATGATCTGTGTTTACTTAGATTAACAGCTGCCTTAGGAAATACAAGCACCACTCTTATTAGCAGAATGACCTTATTCTTTCCATTACCATCTCTAGCTGAATCTATACAAATAGGTTAAACCAGGCCAAGGCATTGAGCATTGAGTACTGGACCTTTGCTTGCACATTCTCTGGTGACACTTTTGTCCTGGGACAGCAAGCACCGCCAGCACGATGCCCAGGTGCAGGTCAGGAGATGGCTTGGGCTTGGCTTGTTCCCAAGAACTGCATGGGTGAGACCTGCTATGGGGGCAGGAGGTGAGTTTATCCAAATGGACAGGAGCTGTGTCACATGCCATCAGGGCCAGAGAACACCCTTTGCCAGTTTTAGGTATCAGTATGTATATATTACAGGCAGGCAATGCAAGTTGGTTTCCCTACAAAGCTGCAACTGCATGAAACTTCATGGGCTTTTCATCCCCAAGATGATTTGAATTAAGCGATTCTCATTTCCATTCATAGAATATTAATGGATGATCATTCTTCATCCTATTCACAAGCACTGATGGAAATCTCAAGTTCACTGATTTACTCAATATCTTGCCAAGTACTAGGAGGAATATAGCAGCTGTATATTTTTCAGTTTAAAAGTTTCTTTCATGTGAATTGTTCTAGCATATCTTGTTAACGTACAGAATGAAACATTTTGCTGCAACAGAAGCAGTAAAAATATACCTCAAAGAGAGTTTTTTTGAAGTTACTGTCAAACAGTGAAGCTGCACATTCATACAAAAAATGCCGTTAACCTGCAAAAAGGATGTCCCACTGGAGCTACTTGATTGTGTAATGAAGTCAGAAGGATTTTACTACAGTATTTCAATGTACAGACTGAATCCAAAAGAAATGAGACTTACCCACACATCTGTGTCAAAAAAACATGGGTGACAATTAACATGCAGAAAGAAATACTGAGACAGACGTTTGCATAAGAAGGCATAACTTCATGAGAATCAAGTTCACTTTATCTATAAAACTATTTTCATTCTAACTTATGAATAAAGAGAGGAAGTCAAATTATATATACATAGTCAAAAGTTTACACAAATTGGAAGCATTAATTTTTTTTTTTTTTATTATGGATCCAGATATTTTTTTAAAGTATTTTCTTTCTGTCAATTTTTTCTTTTGTTTTTTACACTTAAAGAAAATCACAACATTTTTGGCTCACAACAAAATGCTGCCTTGTCAGGAAGAATGTAATCTTTCTGAGATTTGATGCAAAGGCCAGTGAAAATATTCTTGGACTTCAGTGAACTTTATATCAAACTTTATATCAAATTTATATTAATCATAGCAGGACAGCATTTAAATTCTTCTTATAGATGTTTGATGAACAATATATTTTCTTTCTGTTTTTTTTTTTTTCCCCCAAGCATGTTAATCTGTGCTCAGACCTGACATTAACATAAGTAGGAGTGCTATAAAAATTTGTTTTCTCCTTCAGTCAAGATTTCGCCCTTTTTCTCTATCTCAAATCACCAAGTCTCATCCTATAGCCTAGTCCAGTGCGTACTGAATATATCCTGAACTAATCCTCAGCTTCCTTTCTTCCTTCTCCTGATGTTTGAGCACCTGCCACCCTCCATGCATGACACAACTGTGCCTTTGCTGGCAAAGGTGCACTGAAGTCCGCCTCTGCACGAAGTTGGAAGTGATGTCTCCAACAGCCCGTCATGTCATCATGGTCCTCTTTGTAGCCTCAGTGAGCCCCAAGGCTCATTTCCTGATGAGTTTATACTCTCTCAAGTTCTTGTATGATAAATACCTGGTAAGATGGGTAACCCTCAAGAAAGAATCATAATAGTAGCCTGTCACTCACTTCTTTTTTTTTTTCCCTGATGCTCTTAGGTGAGTCACATTTTCATCTGTACTATTTATGCATGTATAGTGCCTCCTGGAAACCCTGACTAAGATTGGAACGCCTCCATGCAAGATACTGTACAAATTAGATTAAAATATGTGTTCTTGTCCAAACTGCTTCATACTACATGCCAAGGGGTGTGATAAAAGAGGTGGGAGTGTCTCCATTACACAGAATAGGGAATTAAGATATAAAGAAATGGAGATAGAGCATAACATGATCTTTCCAGTGTGGGAGAGAATGTTTAAGAACCAGAAATATACCTGAAAAAAACAAATGGGCATAGAAGAAGCTAGTATCTCTAAATATGTGGCACATAAAAGGCTATTCTAATAACAAATTGCCCTCTTCTCTGAAGCCACAAGACCATATACAGCTGTACATGCAGAAATCCCACAGCGTAGATATGGTCCACATATAATACCTCACCTGTTTGTGTCTAAAAAAACTCAGGAAATCTATGGCAGCTGCAGCTTGAATCCAGAACTGTGCACAGGGCCACCTAGAGCACGTGGCACAGGGCTGCATCCAAACGGGTCTTGAAAGTCTCCAGAGAAGGAGACTCCACAACCTCTCTGGGCAGCCTGTTCCAGTGCTCTGTCACCCTCACTGTCAGAAAGTTT
>JAWLRI010000192.1:552924-570305 GCA_034781795.1 Crypturellus tataupa | reverse complement strand
ACTTGCTGAGGGAGCACTCTGTGCCTTCATCCAGGTCATTGATGAACAAGTTGAACAGGACTGGACCAAGGACTGACAAACACAGAAGTGCTCAGTCACAGCAGAAGTGATTGCAAGGTGAGACTTTTTTGGTAAGCAGGTGGCAGTCTGTACCTAAGGCAGCAAATCCGTCAGTTGAACCAAAAGTAAATAAGACTCATATGTTACATTCTGCAGTTTCTTCCTTATCTTGCCTTTCAGAGCTACTCCCTCACATCCCTCCATTCTCAAGATATTCAAGGCATTTTCATCGGATGTATTGATCTGGAGATTTGTTCAAAGAAACAAACTTGTTTTCATAGCTCTGTAAGCAGCACAAATTACCATTCTACAGTTTAGGGCTACTGAATAATTGAAAGCGTAGATTTCCAATCAAGTAAGGCTGAAAATGAACAGAATGTTACCTTCCAGTGTTTCTATGTTTGAATTAAAAAAATAGAGATTCTTAGAATAAATTCATTTTTTTCTGTCTTAAAACAATAGCTTGATTTCTATTAATAAACAGGGATCTTGGTCAATGTCAGGAGGAATTCTTGGCTTTTACATGACCAAGGTTTTTGCACCCTTTATTTTGCCTAGGAAGATGTAAAGTGAAAAGTTGCTTCTCCCTAAGTCTCACTGAAAGCCGTATGTGGCCACTGCAGACTAGTGCTATGTCACCCTCCCATTACAAGGACCTTGGTAAGAGACCAGCAGTAAGAGTTCAGCTCAAGAATCATGTAAAAATGTGAGTCAGAAGGGCGGTAGAGGAGCAGAGCTTGCTCCTCAGAACCATCCTGCCACATGGTCTCCAGACCCAAAGCAAGGCCAGGAGTCTAGTTAAGTTCACAGATGAAGAAGGGCATGGGGAGATGGCAGCAAGAATACTGGAGTGGTGTCTGTCACCGGAACAGCTATGTGCTTACAAATAGCTTTGTGGTATAATGAAGGGTGAAGGTGCAATAGAGCTGTTTTATTGGTAAGGTAAGAGAGAGAGGGAAAAATACCCATCGTTCTGGTTGGTGGGGGTGTGTCTGGAGCCAGCAAAGTAGTGGACAGGATAAGGCTCTGCATCCTGCAAACGGGGCAAGCACAAGGAGATAAAGACCAGTGTATTGAGTTCCCTTCCAGTTACACAGGATATTCTTACAGCTCTGGATTCAAGTTGACCAAATTTGTTATCCAGTTGCACCCTGAAAAGGTGTGACTTACAGTAATGTGAGAAGTGAAATGGTTAGTGTATTAGTTGTTACAAAGGGGCTACACAGCTTTAGTGGATTATATTGAACTGTACCAGCTGTCAATCTAGACATAAATGACCAAAAAAAAAATTCGCTTAAAATAACTCCTGCTTATGTTTCTAGTCCTTCAGTAGCAAAATCCTCAAGAAAGAAAATTCTCTGGTCCTTAAACTCTCTGTTGGGAAATGGCACATTTTGCCTCCCCCCCTTTTGTCCCCTGCAAGACCTGTCGCAGTCCTGCATATCCTTCAAAATCTGCATGATTCCGGGTGTTTCAGTATAGCAGTCAGAAAATTCTGCACACAAAAAACATCCTATTCCTATATTTTGCATAACAGACCACACTATAAGGATTTTTTCATGTCCCAGACAAAATGTCTGCCTCCAAAGGGCAAGATTACATCCCTTAGCCTAGATATGAAGGTCTTCATTGAGTTGCCCTGTGTAAATTCATTCTGCATGCAAAAGCCCTATAATCAAGGGAGCATTATATTGATCATTTTCTTCTTCCAAACACACTTTGTCCATAGTTTGACTAGATCCTAGAGTCAAAAACATTTATGGTCATGCCATCTCATCTAAAAAAGATGTCACAGTAAATCTGAAAGTCAAGTAGTAGAACAAGTCAGACAAGGTTCCTGGCAACAAATTGATTTCATGACCCTTGGGGAGAAAGAGATTGAGACATGTCAGCAGGATACAAGGGACCTCAAGGGAAAAGCCATTGGAATCTATAGGAGGTATCTGCCACTCTGACTTATCTAGTAACTCATTGTCATGTGTAACTGCCATGGATAATGATAAAGAAAGTGAACTCATTTATGAAATTTTACCTTGATCACAGCTTGCACAGAATATAGAACTTCATGTGAGTGATAATATTTAGAAGTAAAGCCACCTGAATTACTATAGTGAGGGCTTGGAATACCCACCCAGCAACCCAAGGAAAGAATAGGGAGAAAAAAATATCTTAAAGATATGACTTAACCACTGATTTTACTTGAAGAAAGCTTCTTTATTCTGATAGATAATTAATATTATTTTGCTTTCCACCTCCAGCCCATTTCCATTCCAAACAGGAATACAGTGTTCCCCCAGGGGGAAGCAGGCAGGTCATTTGAACACAATGAGAAAATAAAGCAGCTCTCTTGCCTACAATCTGCAGTTGCATTTCAAAGCAGAATCACCACTGTAGTTTTACTGCCTGCATGCAGTTTCATCACAGGCTTATTTCAGAGATGCTCTGTTCTCAACAAAACTTATCAAGCTTTGTCTTTGCCTTGCTAGACAAAGAATATCTTATTTATGTGCCTTACAAGACAAATCATTTTCTCCTGTTTTTTTCCCCAGATCACTTCCAAAAGCTAATGAAAATATCCAGATTCATTTTTGCCTTCTTCTGTTGTCACCCTCTGCTTGTGCTCCCACTCTCCCCTGCATTGTGACACGTTGTTCAGAAGTAATTACAGCCCCAGGGTCTATAAATAAAGTGGCGAAGATGAGCCTAGGGGATTAACAAGGTCACTCACAGTCTGTGCTGTAAACCTAAAGCATGTACCTCTGTTAAGCACTACCTCAGCTTCCTCTTTATGATAGTCACATATTCACATATTTCCTGCTTGATGGAGAAGTTCGAATCGGATTAGATTTTTTCCAGATATAACATACTTATCTTCCTTTCCTTGTTTTCTTTTCCCCTGGTGGTTAACATAAACATAAAATATCAGAAAATACCAACTTGAACTCCAAGAGTATTATACATCGGGAGCAAAGATATTGAAGGAAGAGATTCAGCACACAGCAGAGGTTAGGAATTTCTGATGCGCTCAAGGTCTAAATCCCATAAGGGATATGGGAGTTTGAAGAAAGATTTAGTTGGAACTAAGATGCTTAAATCAAAACTAATACCAATACCACTAGCATAAACTTGACTTAAATGATGACTCCCTGTCAGACACAGCACTTTCTTTAGATGCTTGCAAGATTTTTCTCTACCAAATTCATTCAGCCTGAACAATGAGGTATGCAAATCCTTCTTATACCTAGCAGGAATCTTTGAGAAGGAGTTAGACCTTACAGGTAAGCTTAACATAGTTGAACAGGATCAGTCCCCTCGCAAAATGTGCTTTTTTTTTTTTTTTTTTTTTTAATAAGTAAGTGCTGGAGTAATAATCATGTGGTAACAGGATTGCTGCCAGTAGTGGTGAGATGCTTGTTTGGAAACTGAAAGACTTTGGTTCACTGACCTGCACTTTCTGAGGTGGTTCAGATCACATTTACCATCTTGTAGTGGGCTCATCTAAAGGAACAACATGTTACCAACTGCCAACAAAAGCTGTGACTCCTTGCAGAAAATGAAAAAAAAAATTCTGAACTGGAGAGAGGCAGTGAATAAATAGATAAAGAAGTAGTGCCTGACTCTAAATCCATTTGAACATGCAGTTGGAAAGCATGGAAAGTATGGAGCTCAGTTCTGGTTCATCCTTTCAGGACAGTGCTTTCTACTGTGATTCTAATAACTCTCTATGGCCTAGTGTGAGCTTTTAAAGTTGTCTTTTCCAAAGACCATTAAACTAATTTCCATTTAATCCACTAACAACAGATATCTAGAGGAGTATTTCCAACAAAGACAAAAAAGTGAGAAACCTGTGAAGGAAAGAACCACTCTTACAACTGTCTTATACAGACTGTTTCTCAACAAGGGCAGCAGTTCCTAAACTAAATTCTGTAGAATGTTTCTGTAGTAAATTCAGGTTTATGCCTAGGAGTAAACTGTTGACTTGTTAGATTTACTATGCAGTAATCTACATCTGCCAGCATCTGGGGAAAAAAAAAACATATAATAATAATGAAAATAAGCAGATTAACACTGACAAAGAGTAATGCCAATATTTGGAAGTACTTCTATTCTTAGGAAACAATGTTTTAAACCAAGAGTTTGGAAAACATAAGCATCCTCAGATAAAGGAATGTAGACTATTTTATCAATAGAAAGTCTGACAGCATCACTAAATGATTCCAATGGCCACCATTCAAAGATGAATGAAGAGTTGTCAGAAAACTCTTTTTAGTTTATGAACATTCAAGCCACACACTTCTACCCACATGCACTTCTATATTTCAGCTGGTAATCTCACCTCTAGATGAAAGAAAAGGAATGACTCAAAGAAATAAGAGTACCATTTTCCCCCCTCAGAACTGAAAAATAGAACTTATTTTAATAAACAAGATAGAACTAGAGTTTCAGATTAGAATATGGAAACATGAATTTCTTTTGCGTGAAATATAACTGGGAAGGCAGGTGCAAACATTTTAGTAGTATGATATTATCTGAATAATAGTTTGCAACTGCTTAATTTCTTTCATAATAAAATATTCCAACATGTTTCAAGTGATATACAAACTATACCAGATGTACACATCTTCTCTGTTGACAAATAATGAAGCATTACTGATATTTCACAACTGAATCTGAGCTGAAGCAAGTATGAGATCAAAGTTAGAAAGAAAGAGACATAAGGTGCATACAAAGAAAATGCAACTACCCAGATGGAAAAGTTATGCTGTTTCAAAAATAATGTTCTACATTTCTGAGACTGCCAGTGAACTGGGAACCAGGGCAGCTTAGATGGAGTACATCCAGCACAAGGTCTAATACCAGCAAATTCCCAGAGAGACTGCAAATTCTTCTCTCATTTCCTTCTTGACCAGAACATCAAAGTCACTTATACATCCTTATTAGCAGCACCAGAGTTCTTCCACAGATGAGGAAGGAGTTCAGTGTTTTTGCTCATTGCATGGCCAAGTAAGATTTATGAAGTTCTTAATTTTATGCTTCCTGTGTTAAATATGCACATGACTGTCACTTACTCACTTCAGTTGTGTTTTTAAATTACCTTTGGGGAAAAGCGAAAGAGACAGTAGGGCTCAGCTGATTCTTGAAGGTATCATAACGGTCAATTGTAGCCTTTGAGCCTCAGGATCTTTGAACTGCCAGCAGAGGGGTCATTATATATATTATGTGACTTTTTTTTTTAATCAAAAATAATATTCAATTAACACCATTATGTACTTATTTTCAGACTGTCGATTTTATTAAGCTTTTAAACCACAAGCTTATTTTTAACACTTGTCAGTCTCATTGCAAGGACCGTACTTCTTCAGCACAGCTTTCTTAAGCTCAATAATTTGTGTAGTCTGGGTAAGCATAACCAAAGAAGGTTTTTCTAAACCAATAGAAACATTAAAACCTTAAGACTTATATTATGAAGTATACATATTATATCCAAAGAAGCTGAGTTAGAATTTCTATGAGAAGGATTCTATGGAGAAAATAACATGACCTTAGTTAAAGTTAAAGTCGTTAAAGGTTATTTGATTGCATATGTGTACGCAAGAAGTCAAAATTAACATTTCTCTGTAACTTTTATTTTGATATTTCCCAGCTTTTGAGACCATTATTTATGACTATTTTATATTAAATCATTGTTTTAACTGGGTGAAAGTGACACGTGCCAGCGATATCCTTATTTCCAAGGCAGAAATACCAAATTAACCCCAAATTAATTTAGGCTATATCTAGATTGCAGTAGTACCAAGGAACATGGAGCCTTTCTTCCATGCCTCTTAGAGCTATTCTTCTCTGGTTAGATAGCATGTAGCTGGTCCCACAGCTTGGATATCTCAGACACACAGAGACCCTCAACAATTTATTTTCCTTTACATGCTTTTTTTCCCCCTGGCAGTTCAAAGACTTGGGATTCAAGGAAATAAGTGGGGGCTGTGTTGCAGCTACTCAGAGTATTTTTACTTCATGGTAGTAATGATATATGTTGTACACAGCCATGACATGAAGGTCTGTTGGACATTTGAGGACACACGATCTGCTGGGTTGTAGGACTGCCATGGGGTGTCCACTGTGGCCACTAGATTATAGATCCTCTGATCTGGATTCTGAATCCTGTAACCTGAACAGGATTGTTCAGGAAACAATCCTGTTATCTGAACTCATACTTTCTCACAGAGCTGAATCATCAAGGTTTTCTTTTTTTTTTCACAGGGAGCAAACATGGGGTGTGCATGATCAAACGACTACTGGCCATGAGCAAATAGAAGATCCAAGAAGTACGGCAATGTAAAAGTAGCTTTAAAATTTAGTGCTGTTAAACAGAATCTTTAAATACCCAACATATGGATCTGTTACTGAGGAGGGATGAAATTATAGTCCATTTAAAACACTCTGAGAGAAACTCCATTTTCCAATACAGACTCTGTTAAATGATTATTACCTTTTAAATTCACTCCCAAACAATAATACTGTGTCAACAGCTCCCATATACTGGCTACTGTTATTGTTACCTCTTCCCTGGTCTCTCTTTTACCTCCAGTCCCTCCCAGAATCCCAGCCATTTCTGTCAAATTCTGGAATAAACCTTGTCTTTCTCACTCATTGTTCCTGCTCTTCTTGGCCTTACTGGTGGGAGAGCAGCATGGCAGTGTTCCCAGCCCTGTTTTCCAGTCTGTATGCATGAAGGAGGACTTGCAGAAGCAGACTTACTTGGCCCCTCAGACCCCATAATGGCACATGTTTCCTGGGAACAGCAGCTTTAAAGAATGAGGCTATCAAGCCTAAATCAGATTAAAGGGAAAAATATATATCAGTTTTATCATTAAATTGGGATTGATTCTCACAACAAATTTTCAAAAATATATCCCTAGGCTCAGATCCAGCCTCAGTACAGTTCTTACTTTAAGACTGACCAAACCCAAATTATCACTGAGACAACACATAGTGGATCTGAATTTCCATTGTCATAATGTCCCATCATATATGTATGTATGTGTGTCTATGTATGTACATACATATATCTGATCCTATTTACATCTTGAAAGTTTTTCAAGCACTGAAGTTTGACATAGCTATTATCTATGGAAAAAAAATGCTTCTATAGATATAAGGCAACTCTAGCACCTATTCTTCTCCAGGAGTAACAAATGCATTGGCCTCCTGGCTAAGGATTTGAACACTGACGCTCTATACGGTGTCACAGAGGAAGGACAGTCTAGTAACTGATCACTGCAGCACAATGAGATGCACAGGAAATGTCACATGGTCGCTTTTAGCCAGACATATTATGGAAAGAGACTGAGTACGGCCAACTGGCTGGGGATATCATTCTGCGTTATTAATTACCAATAGTCTGTTTGCTATTCTTGAGAACTAGTGAATTGTATCAACAGTCATCTTTTGTCAAAAAGAAGAATTCTTTAATCTTATACAGATTTTAACAGTGCAAGCTTCCTCTTATATTTTATTTATAGAAGTGTTCTTTAGTTTCTCCTCTAAAGATTCTTTTTCTTTACATACAAGAACATAGAGCTTCTTTAGTCTTTGCTGTTTTAAGCATAATTTTTGTGCCTTGACTTCCCTGCATTTGAAAAGCTAAAACAACAAAAATAAAACTTGTTTTAATGAAGTATTTTGGCATATAAGAAACATTTTTGTAGAAGATTAATGATATCTGTGCTTTGGTAACCTGCTTTTTTTTTTTGCTTTGGTTTTCATCATCGTTTGCTATTACAGTAAAATGTTTTTTAGCACTTCTGTGAAAAGCTTTAATAACTATTTTAACATTCTTCTGCAGTGTATTTTGTTCTTCATATTCTGAATCATTTATACTCAATGCATGATCAACTAATATTTTGACTACTTCACAAGGAGCTGCAGGATGATAATTTGATTCTTAATTTAAATAGGCATCTGTGTAAGTATCTTTTCTCTGAACTGTGAAAGACAATTCACCATAATCTTTCTTAATAATACTTTACATCAAGAAATAGAAATATGCTATTATTTTCTCTTTCTAGATCAGTTCCATTTTACGAGATGTAATTGTTAATGTGTAGAAGTTCTCCCACTATTTTATTTTATCTCATTTTGTAATGAGGAAGATGGTATTTGCATGTCATTACTGATTTTTTCCACACTGAGCCATTCCTTTAAAACATTGCATTAGTAACTGTTTAAAGTTGATCATTCTTACATATATTTAAAAAAATGGAAAATCATTTGATGGCTGTCTAAGAATAAAAAGTCATTATCACGATGTAGAAGCTAGGACAAAAAGCCCCAAGAGAAAAGCCTGTTTTATTTCTTCAGCTGGATTTGCGCACGGTGAAAAGTATGTGGCTTCTGAGTGTGATACCCATTTCCTTGTAATCCAAAACCTTGAGTTTCATGTTCAAACTATGTGGTTTGAAAATATCCTTAGACTTAGCTGGAACCTTAATAAGAACTGAAAATCATGCTTGTTATAAAGCACATATATTTCCTAAGATTGCAGAGTGATAGATGGTTGCAATCATTAGTGGTGAAAACTTCTTAGTTAACAGTACATGGGGCATTGGTTTCCAGATGAAATGTAGCCCAAGCGAGTGCTGGACCATGTAGACACTACTGCACAGGTTCCACTGACAAACTGCAATGACAGGGTCTCCAGATATAGTAAACATTTGTATGTTTAAAAAAAAAATTAAGAAAAGGAAAACTGATTTTAGTTTTGTTTTTATAGAAACTCTAAGTCATTTATATTTAAGTTATTCACCAGTGGTTCAAAAGCAATGGTTCTAGTGACCGATTCAAGAAGTTTAATTGACATCCACAAACACCCAAGGAGAATAACACAGTCACGATGATATCAAGTCAGCTTCTCTCCAGCTCAGCAAGTATTTATTTACAGAGTGTGGAATGGTTCCAGTAAGAGATATGGAAAAAAAAAATCTTAATAGCTTGGGACACGGAAAGCTACACTTCAGCCCCCTGGTATGGCTTAGGCACAGTAGGGATCTTGAATTATAGCTGCCTAGATCCTTAGGATATGTCAAAAACCACTTGGCTATTGAGTAGCTGCATGAATGATTTCATAATCTTGGCTTTCCATCTTGGTCTTGATATGGGACCACCCTGCCTGAGTGTTCAAATAGCTGTAGCAATCTCCTGCCTGCGGTCATAAATGTCAGTAAACCATATCCAGCCCATCATGTGCAGCTGAATGATTTCTTGTTCTTATTATATTCATGGTTGGGTAGCTAAGGAACTTAGATATGTAGATGTTACATTTTAAACAAACATACTATATATAAATTTAAAAAAAACTTCACTTCTCAAGCCCTCCTAATAGCACAAATATAAGAAGTTTACCACCTGTCTCTAACACTCCCAGGGTCAACCGAAAAGAATCTGAAAAATTCAGTGAACAGCAGGTGAGGCAAACTTCACTGACAATCCCAATGCCTTGGATTAGAATAGCATTTGGCAAGAGGACATGTAAATAGGGGGAATAAACTAGTGATATGGACATACTCTTAGAGGACTAAGCCATAGAAAACAATTTTCCATGAAAACCCTATACTATAAGAAGATACGAAGAACAATTTATTATTACTAAAGAATAAAATATTTGTCACACAGTCTACTAAACTGGTGAAATAAAACCTCCAAGCAACATAAATATAAGGATTGTTCTCATTATTACCTGCTAAATGTGGAAAAGAAGCAGAATAGAGGTAACTGAAAACGTTTTATGGGGTACACCTAAAAAGCCACCTCTTATTAATTCTTTTAGCTTCAGATTCCAAAGTAAACACAGATACAGTTAAACTAATCACTAGAGGAAAAGAAATGCTTGAGCAGAATGTGGAAAAATATTCTTATCCATTACACTTTCCTTATGCCATACATCCTGAGAGATAATTGTTTTGAATGCAACAATTATTGAGGTCTTTATATATAGGGGGAATTAGTTCCTAATGAGGTTTAATGTGTGAGAATTGAGGTGAAATTTATCAAAAAGTAAATGAATACCACATCCAAGCTGAAGGGTGGTAAAATGGATGGTTGGGGATGCCGTACTTTAAGGGGTTTTTGCACTACCGATTGTTAGCACACAGGCAAAGCAAATCAAAGTTATTTAGGGAAAACTGCACGACAGATGATGAAAGCGGTGAAAAGACGGGGACTTTAAACTTTAAAAACACTGTTTAATAAACCCTAATATACTAATATACTTTATTAGTATGTATATACTAATGTACTTTAAAACTCTAATTATGTGATATCTGACTTTTATTTGCCAGTTTCCTGGAGAGATCAGAGAGCCTTACCTCCGTACATCACTCATTTGATCTGTAACGCATTTTGGAAACTTTTTCACTCCGTTACTAAAATTTTAACTAAGCAAAATGTGGACACTATACTGTGACTTTTCACGACAGCAACCAGGATCGTTAACACTGTGAGAACTGTAAACATGCACTGTCTCCTTTCCCTATGGAACAGTAAGTACCATCTCACTCCAGCCTACTAAGGGAAGTTCTGCCAGATCTTCCATCACTTCTCCAGAGCAACCCTGAAGAGCTGCTTTGCACCACAGGAGTCTCAACATGTGGATCCAGTCTCTCTGAAGGGTAAAGTTAAGTCAGAATCAAAGAACAAACTGCAAAAATGATGCAAAGATGATCAGTGACAAGGCAAGGTTAACTAAGACCAACCCAAATCCAGACAAATGGTATCTGCATACAGAGCAGAATAAGAGAATCTCATAATCATGCACTCTGGGAAATGAAAGAGGTACAGAGTCAATGAGATAGAGTTGAAATAATGAAGGTCTGAACACACTGCGGATGAAATCCGCTTTTGTGCCAAGTAACAGGGAATAGTCTATGTGCCAACTAACTCTGTAGGCAAAGCACAAGTAGGGCTTATCTGGTGCTACAGAGGGGTGAATTTTATTCCAAAGGATTTAGACCTTGGGAATACAGCCAAGACCACCAGGGCATAACTTGATAGAGTAGTTATATTACTTCTCTACTGTTGTTCAGCCTCAGCTACCCAGGACGTGAAGAATGTACAGTCTATTCATCATGTCTTTAAAATATATATTTGAACAGCTTGAAAAAGTCACACAGGTAATTCCATCATGAGCAGATCAGAAAGCAGTCATGGACAGTGAATACCTAAGCCTTAATTGCTCTTGATGCATACATAAAAATCAAGGATTTATCTTAGAGGATAGTTTGAGTAATTAGCATACAATAATATTTAAGCCTAGATAAAGATAATTCTTTGCACTTGTACAAGTCCTAACCACCCTCACAAATCAGCTGAGGAACGTAAAGAGAGCTTGTATGTAGAGGGAGCACTTGAAACACAGCTGCTGTTACGATGTACTCCACTCACAGCCTGCAGCACTGAGGTTTAAGTAGGCTGGGATGAGGGGCAGAGGGCAGGAGGAGGAGAAGGGGAATTAGTGGAATGAAAATCACAAGGGAAATCAGAGTAGCCAAAATCTCTAATTAGGATGTATCCACCGATACTAGTGCTCATACTTGCACTTCATTAATGAGAGGCCTGGGATATTCAGTAAACATGAGTGTTCAGTGTCTGAGTTATGTACTAAGATACTGACACAGGAATAACAAATTGACACAGGAATCTGAAAATGGGAAAATACTAGCAGGTAAACAGATTGTGAAGGATGTCCACAATCCTTTAACCATTTCCCTGGAGTTTGGTGGTAAGAATAGATGAAAGGTGGATACAGCCTGATACAGTCTTGCAATTAACTAGTGTGGAAGCTCTGATCTTAAGCCATAAATTGTTCATTTTTCATCAATTCATAAAGAGCTGAAGCTCTTCATTATTACAAGTGGGAACCGAAGGCAAGTTAGAAAGTATTGCACTTGAGAGGAAAAGGAATGAAAGCAAATATCAGACAAATTTTTCTTGAAAGGAGAATTATCAGTCAGAACTGACCTGTTCCATGGACAGTATAGCAAAATAAAAGCTCATATACCTTTTGCCTGGACAGGTTTTTATTTTGAAGTTTCTCATGTCTTGCTTTTAGAAGCATTTAGCCATTGATTAAAAGGAAGAGGAAATTCTGGTGGTAGGAAAAAACCCTCTGAAAATGAAAAATTTAAAACTAAAGCATTTAGGCAGTTTACTAAATTCAAAAAAGGGATAACACTTTTTTCATCTAAATTTCAGCTCCTAGCAACACACAGAAAATCATATAGGTCAAATAAATAACTTTTCAGGCTATATGACAGGAGCAGAAGGGACTTATATCTTTTTTCTTCACAGTTTGATAGACTCTCTACTTTCCATAAAGGTAAAAATTTAGAAAGGCAAGTGATTCATATAGTATCTCATCTCTGCTAAAGTTCCTCTTACTTATGGATAAAAAAAAAGAAAATACTGGAACTTCTCTGAAACATGAAACATTTAAAGTTAACAGTGCACATCTAGGGAGCAGATATTCTCCAAGTGAAAGACTTTCATTGTTGTATCACATGTTAAGTTGTTTGAAAATGTTTAATGAATTTTATCAGATTCTCATTTGTTGGATGTCTTCAGACAATTATGATCTTTGTAGAAAATCAGAATAACTAAGCAGTTAACTGGAAATACTCCTTGTCATGGCCCAATTTGTATTCCTCCTCTGAACTGCATTATTAATTTTATTAAAATTGTGCTGAGAGGTTATTTTTGCATAATACTAAGAAGCATACAAAATAAATGTAGAAACCCTAAGCAGACCAGGAAATAGGAAATCAGATGGGAAATCAGTTTCATTTTGCAAAGAGCAGACTAAAATCAGGTTTTTGACTATGTATCAAAAACACTGAGTCAGAACTGGATTCTGAATTCACATTTTCAGAGGAAAGTCAGTCAGATGTTTTGTCCCTTTTATTTTGCCTTTTTTTCCCCCTACCTTGGAAAACAGATTCACTTATTTGCTGGGACACAGATTTAGAAGCCACAGAAATGGAAATAAATGAAAAAAAAAAATCAGCTTTAGAGAAACAGACTGTAAGAGTGAAATATCAGCAACATCAAAAAAAGAGAAATTAAGAAATTGCAACAGGTGCAGATCTAAGGCAGAGAACTACATCAGTCTGCAGAATCTGAGATCAAATACTCCCGATTTTTCTTTCACCCTTTGGGGTCGTTACTCTGATAAATAATTCACAGACTGCAGTGCAAAGTAGTTTGCATACTGACAAGATTAAAAAGAATGCTTTGTCTAGGTTAAATTTACAGTCTGAACCCTTCCTTTAAAATGTCAAGCAGGTAATTAATTTAAGATAGTTTGCCAAGCAGAATCTCTGACCCTGTCAGAATAATTTCAGTTCTTGAGGGTGAAGAGGATATTACATTTATCTTTGTGGAGTCTCTGGTTTGTTTTCTTTGTCTCTTCTCCCTTCTTCTTCTCATTTACTACTTATTTTATAACATCACACTGGAGCAAAAATTAGCACCACAATCTTTTCCTCATTAATTGGTGACGATAAAGCAAACATTGGCTGCAAATTGCCAATGAATAGGGAATATATAGTACAAGTCAGACCTCTTGACTTGAGCAAAGATGAACATTTTCCGCAGAGAGAGTTCTCCCCTGCCTGAACATTCAGACAAGCATTTTGAGTAGCAGTGGGAAATGCATAAATTCCACAGCATGAAGATTCCCTTTGGCATAGCAAAACATCCTGTTCCAAATATGCACAGTAGTGTGCTTTCTTAAGAATGAATGCCTAAACGCGTGACAATCAGCAGGATTTTTACATCTGCTCTTCAAACCAAGTTTACTGATGTAAAATTTTATTAGATATTGTGTCACCTCAGCTAATCCCTGCCAGCACTGTGAAAGAGATTAAACTATGCAGGAACACTACAAGTTGGAGGCTTAATTCTAAGTTCGTATGCTTAAGGGAGGGGAAAAAGGGGGAATGGAGCATAGAAAGATGCCAGAAAAGGAAATATAATTAACTCCCCTGAATGTATACTTAACTTTCTTCTAGAAGCAGACTGTGACATTGACATTGTATAGCAATTGGTTTAAACAAATGCCACTCCAACTAACTCCAAGAGTCAAGAGGCAAAGAGGTGATTTTGATATTCTCTAAGAGAAATAGGTCACACCCAACTTGACTTCATTGGAAATCCAAGGAAAAAGCAAATCAAGTGTTTAATAAATTTATTAACAAATTCCAAGAGGTATGGCTAATTATTTATGCAAAATTAAGTTAGAGATATACTGAAGTATTTGAAAAGGTTTGGATAGTTAGCCTCCATGCTCACTGAACTTTTGAACTTAATTATTGCTCATCACTCCTATAGCTACCAGACTTCCAGATATTTCACATGTCCAATGAAGTCATGAACCAGGCTGTTTATAAATACCTGTTCCTCAGGAGTCAATTCAAAAAAGAAAATAAAATATAGGTATCTTCTGCATTAGACAGCCTGGGTATGAAATTTTCCACATTAGAAGCCCAGTATTTTCGGTGATGCTTGAGCAAGCAGCCTTGGGATGACTGCTATTGTTCTCTCCTTGTTTCAACCGAGGACTCTTGCACCTCCTACCAAGTTTACTTTAGCTTGACGGGACTAAGTAGGCTCTTAATTAATAAAGACTATGATGTCAAACCAGTGACGATAAATTCTTCTTTGACTTTTCAAATGTCCCTAACTCTCAGTCCTCCCATTGCCGTGGTGCATAAGAAGCGTTTTTCAAAGTCAGTGTTGGGGATGTTTTAGGATGTTAGGTCTTTCACTGGTCAGTGTTTCTGTTGATCTTAGTGTCCTTCTGGAAAGCTCTGTTTAGTCATTATATTTCAGGAAGTAACTCAACAAAATTTCCATTAGGCCAGATTTCATTTCAGTATTTGAAAATGTAGTCATTTCCTTCCTGGCCAGACATTATCCATATGGAAAAAGAAAGGATGGAGCTGGACTCAAGGCCTGAACATGATATGCTGATGAAAGTTTTTATTTGATTTCAGATGAGTGAAGATAAAATTATCCAGATCACCTGTTTTTTTGTGTGTGATTCATGTGATTAATCTGAGCTTCCCGCATGACTATCAACTGTACCTGTAAAATGCATCCTGAAAAGGATAAACACCATAGAGCTAGTTCTCCAGCAGTAAAAATATTGTTCCATTGAAATGAGAAGGGCTCTACCTAGCATGATTTTTTTTCTCCCTATTCAATAAAACGTGATCTCTTCTTGTTCAGTTCAGTTACGCACAGCTAGGTTTGCATAAACTAACTCTCTGAGTATTTTTCTCTTCAGCATAACAAATATTTGAGTGTAACAAAACTGTATAGTCTCAACCTATTTTCAAAATAAATATTTAACCCCTCCACAGAATAAAATATTGTTTCCCTTAACATTCCTAGTTTAACCCCAAATCTAAATTATCTGTGAATGTTCTATATGCTTTTGCTAAATATTCTACATGCAACCTGTGCCTCAGTGAAATAAAAAAAACATGGTCTAAATTCAAATCATGAGTTCTTATTTCCAGCATCGCTGGGAGCCTCTGTTAAGCTTTTAAATAACCTGCTTACTGGAATAACCTCTGCACAGAGATATTCGGGGTGAACCTGAGATTCCAGCATGAAAAAGTGATCATTTTCCAGTCATCAAAGAGAATTCCAAAAACAGATGAACAGATATTCTCCTTATTCAGTAGCAAACATGAAAGCACTCCTGTTTTGAAGACCATGAGATTATGTGCCTACTCCATAAATAGCTACACTCCAGGGTGCCCATGCAAAGCTTTGAAGATAACCAAGGCTTTCAAATCCTTATCCTAGTAACAGAATTATCCTGCCTTGAGAAGACACACTAGAAAATTACAGTTTGTAGGCTTAGATCTAGGCTGCAGATAGGAAGAGCTTGATTCCATACAGTTTATAATAGCTCTTTACAGAAATCATAAGTACTAAATCAGAAATCTTTTTCATTGTGTAAATGATTGTATTGACAGTTTAAACTCATTCATGAGCAATTGATAACAACTAGTCCAGAAGACAAATGCAGTTAATCAAAAATCAGTTGCATATATTGGTGTATTAGAATGTCTTGTGAACAGGATGAACATACATAGCTTACCGTATAATTACTGCTCACAAAACATTTAGCATCCACAGGTAAGAGCAGCTGAATTATTTGTTATGTCAGAACATCTAGAATAAAATAAAACAGTTTTCCTCATGACTGAAAGGTAGGTAGCCTATGAATTTTAATGTGTTGTCAGATATTCTGACAATAAATTATGAGCAGGACTTCTATGATGTTAATAAGAACAGCCCTCAAGGGACTGAAAACTAAGAAATTATATTCAATGTGTGAAAGACAGTAAATGCATTTATATTGTGAGAAATATATTCTCCAATTATTCAATCTCTTTAGTATGACTTTTCTTGTTCTTTCAGACTTTCAGATTGCTCTTGGAAACTAATTTCCAATAACTGTATTATTATTCATAGCCTTTTTTTGAGCAGTTTTATTTGCAATGCATTCTTTCCATAAGAATACCTAATAAGGCCCTTTTCCATAACAGTAAGGACTTATATCGCTACAAATTACAACATGCCTTCACTATAATCTTATCAGCAACATGAGAGTAAATTGAAAACAGTCCTTTTTGTATGGAGCATTGATCTAAGTACATGTGCTTTAAAATATGAAAGTCTGTGATCCCTTAAAATGAAAGTTTCTGTTTTGTTTAGGTAGCTTTCTTAGAGATGTCAAAGTAACAGTAGTAAAGATGTGAAAGAGAGAAAGATGATGACCCCTATTTATCTTTCTTTCCCTTGAATTAGGGAGATGACACTCCTCTAATCAGAATAGCTTTAGCACCACTTAAGGAGGTGAGGGCAGGAGCTGGTGAGTAGAAGGTCCAATACAGGTCTTGTGACAGGAGGTAAAGGGATGCTTAAGGATTGATCCATTCAACTACCTCCATGTTATTTTTTTATGTTCTGCCATCAATCCAGAATAAAATACTATACTATCATGGGAAAGTCAGCTACATCAAAAATGTATTCTTCTTTCATCCACTTGCATTCCAAAGGACAAGAGCGGGGATAAGGGAGTAAAAGACAAACTCATGTTTTCTTTTTCATACTCACAACACAGAAAGATATTCTTCCTTCCTTGGTGGCTTCCCCTCTTCAAGTGTCTGAAGGTTGATCATAGAATCATAGAATCACAGAATGCCTAAGATTGGAAGGGACCTCTAGAGGTCATCTAGTCCAACCCCCCTGCA
>JAWLRI010000192.1:514475-552824 GCA_034781795.1 Crypturellus tataupa | reverse complement strand
GTCCACCATGACGCCCAGGTCTCTCTCAGCAGAGCTGCTCTCCAGCAGGTCGGTCCCCAGCCTGTACTGGTGTCTGGTGGGTTAAACCTCTGCTTAATGCTTGACAGATCAAGCTAAATAGTAAAATTATCAAATGTTGCAATTTAATTTTAAGTGAGGAAGAGTTTCCAAAGACAAGAAGCAGGAAGAATATACTATAATACATTAATAGACTGCAGAAGCTACACGGACATTTAAAAACATGCTGGAGGATTAAATAGCTCATTTTCATCTTTGTCTTCTCTGGAGATCATAATAATCCATAGATTTTGTAATCAGTATCATCTTGAACAAGTGTTATTTCATGTACAAAGTTTATAAAATCTGGAAGAATAAGAAATCTTTAAGTTGTATATAATGGATAGTCCTCTGTTTATATATAGTGCATTCTGATAAAATTATTGTTTTTATCTTCCTCTATATGCACAGAGGATATGTTAGTCTCACTATAGTTTGGGCTACAATCAATGTTGATATAAACAACAATGCATTCATAATAAATAGAAAAATTGACGTTTTAGGCAAATCAATTTTGAGATTTGATTTTCAAAAAAAAATAGCACCTTCAGAATGAGACAATGTCACTCAGTAATATGTAACAAAATGGCTCAAATATTTTCCTCTATGAGGATGTCACATAAAATTTAGCTGTGAAGAGTTGCTTGATTTTTAAAAGAAAGTTATAGGTAGTTAAAAAATGGGTTGCATGTATTTAAATATTTTTCTTCCTATGTTCCTCATTGCTGTTTGCCTCACTTTCTACAGATTTCCACTTACTAATTATCACTTTGAGGCCAAACTTATTATCCACATTCTGTATAAACTAGCGCTTATTAAGTAAAAGATCCTAATTAGTTTTGGATTAGTTAGAGACATGCTTTGGCCAAACAATACACAGAGAAGACTTCTGATCTTTACCTTCTGATGTTTCAGAAGATGAATCTGCAGATTTTTAAAAGTAGAATTTAAAAATCAGACTCTTTTCCAAATTCTTTAATATCTTTATTAAACATTAAGCAAATGGAAAATAAACAAATGAAAAATAGACATATAGAAAATTAAATTTATTATTAGAACCATGAGACCTCAACTATAAGGTCACCATCTTCCTTTCACGAGTCAGATTACTGTAAAGTCGACAGGTTGTTTTGAAAAGAAAGATCAGTCTAAACATTTGCTGTTTATCTCTGCATGGAGTGGAGAACCCCACCTTTCAGAAAGAGGGTATTCATGAAGACGTTGTTCCAGAATAGAGCTTTACCTATTGCCTTTTATCAACTGGAAAATAGAGAGGGCCCCAAAAGAAGAGTTTATTAGGATAAACACCTATAAATGGAAATATCTTTCTTAATTTGTAAACGGGATGATCCTAGTAAGTTTTCAGGAACTAGACCACTCCCAAGAATGCCGTTAAGTCAGTTCTGTTTTGTTGTAACAGAGATTTATTTCTCATGCAGGACAGCATGGTGATCCATGTAACATGGCTTTCCTATGCTTACACAGAAGGGGAGGTAGCAGCTACTCTGGATTTCCTGACATTTTGTAGTTATCCCAGAGGAATGAATAGGCCAATTCCTTCTTTTTGTTTATCCTTTAGGCAGCCAGACTCATATGGTTATCACTGGTCTTTAGAGTGCTATTCCTTCTATACTGAGCGAAGGCAAATTTCCCTGTAAAAAATATTTCAAATTTTATCTTAAAGACTGATGTAGATCCTGATTCAAGGAATTCTTTCTTCTCCATGTTTACAATGTTCAGTATAACATATTCCTTATTTATTAGCAAGCCTTAGCAAGGCTTCCACTGATAACAGTGAGAGTTGGAGCAAGCCTGATAAACCTCACAACTGTTAGTCAGATGAAATTTCTTATTTATTAAGGGAATACAGAACACTTTCAGAGTTGAGATTAGGGACAAGAAGTTTAACTGTTCTCCTAGTGTCCTTGTAGAGGCAAGATGAGGGTTTACTGGTTTTCATTACAGTGTTTTAAGTGATGCAGTTGCCTTCCCACAATAAACTAGGCTGAAATAATTAAATTCTGTCATTGAGAACAATGCAAGAGCAAGAATAAATTAGCAACACTGACTTTGTACTGCATCTAAAATAGGTTGCAAATTTTGAAGCAAAAAAAAAAAAGAGAGAATATTACTGAAAATACAGCTTTCTAACTCTTTTTACCCTTCAAACATACAATAAATAAAAAAATGCAGTTCTTTTGGTCACTGAATTTTGGAGGAAACTTATAATGCCTGAAAAATGTATTCTATATCTTAATAGCCATAACATGATATTTGAGGTGAAATGGATAGAGGCACTAACTGCAAACCAGCTATTGGATTTGGAAAGCACAAACTTATTTCATTTACTACAGTGTTCTGTGAAACACTTATAATGCATAGAACAGACCTTTAGAAGGCATTTGTCTGTATTGTCACAAAATTTGATCAGCTCCCGCAGTGATGAAAATATCCAGTGTTGGGAATATGATTAAGTGCAGAAAAATCTAAGGAAACCATCACTAGCCACTCAGTTTTCTTCATGCTCTTGCAATGCTGCAACTAGAGAGAAGGTAAATTCTGACTGCTGATTTCACAGATTTTTACCCAAAGCTAGATCTATTATCATTACTAGGTATATCAAATCCTTGACCTTTGCTTCTTTTCATTCCTTTGCCTTTGATTTAAAAGATTAGAAACACTATAAAAATACAATCTTCTTAAATGTCTTGATAAAATACATTGGAAAAATCATATAGAAAGAATAAAAACATTCTGTTTGGCACATAAATAGACAACTCACTATGAAGAAGATTATTTGAAAATCTCCAGCCACTCACAACCTGATTTCTATATAGAAATACAGGTTCTGTTTCCAGATTAATACCTTTTATTGTGTTTATATTATTATTATTATTATTATTATTATCCTCACTATGCTACATATGCTCTTAAAGTATTCTATCAATAAGAACTTTAGCATTTAGACACCAGATGGTGATACCTGACTGTACCCAAGACTGCAGGATAAAGATAACAACCTTTCAGCTATGTCCCTAGAATTTGCACTTGTCTTCAGAACCGTGAAATAATGCTGAATCTAAGAATCATTAGAGTTCTTTGCTTTGGAACTGGAACTACAATATATTCACTTTACAAGACTTAAACTGCACATCATTCAGGGTGCACTGTGTAGTTGATTTCTCTGTATTTTTCCGTCAACTCATGTCATCATTTGCAATTTAAAAAGTTTGGAGTTTTGATCTGAGGGATTATAGCTTAAATTCCAACATTTTCTACCATATTTATTACTCTGAGTCATTTACATTTATATTGGTGGGAATATACCACAACTGGCAATAGTTTCTAGGAGCTGAAATATTAGGACTGAAGAAAAGCCTTGTTGTTTTTTTTTTTTACTAATAGAACTTATTTATCCCAAATGTCCCCTCTGAAATGATAGAGTGTAACTCTGGGAAAGGAGCCAGGCAAATCAGGACCATTTGTGATAGCTAGCAGAGCATTAGGAGATGGGAAGGAGGAGGAAATTTACAGTGGAATCCTTAGGCCTTTAAAGTCCATCCTGCATTCTCTGTCACATCAGAAATATGTTGAGACTGCTCAGTACATTGGCCTAAAGTAACATCTAATAAATGATTTACAAAAACTACTTTGAAAAGAGAACTAATTTCCTAGAAAGAAATATTCAGAATGAAAATCAGTGCAGACACTGGTGTATTGTGCTCTTCAGGAGGCACTATTATGGAACAGAACTTAAGGATATTACTGAAAAGACTGATTGCATTCTACTCTTTTCATCTTGGAAAGTATTGAAAACTAAATATAAAACTGTAAAAAAAAAGTCTTAATATAAAAATGAGTTTTTGACAAATAGTTTCACATCAAAACCAAATACTTGTATTCTTAAGCAAATATGTGTGGTGCTATACTTCACACTATCACATTAGTCCTATCTTTTCTTGCATTTGCAAGATGCAACCTAAGAAATGCATTAGATTACACTTGTAATGCCTAATTCCAACTGATTTTGTTAAGTTTTAACAGTATATCATCCCCCTCTGTTCCCAAAAATGATTTTTTGCTGTATTGAACTTTGACAAGTTCAACTTGCTGTGTCATGGTCTTATGCTTTTCCTCTATTTTTGTCAATGTGGCAGGCAACTCCAGTGATATATGAATTTTCAAGAGAAGGCTGAAGTCAGGAAGCAACATCAGAAAGAAAAAATACATTAAAATAACTGGGTTGATTTCTCTCTTATTCAGCAGCTGGTGAAGATTCAAGTGCTGATGAAGCTGTCCAATGTCACTGAGAGGCCAGTTATATTTGAAAGGCTACAGAGATCAGCAGAGATTCATAAGGACTCCCAAGGAAGAAGGCAAAAGTCACTACCATCTTCACTTTAGGAATTTCAGGCCAGTCAGTTTCAGTTTCATTCCTGGGAAGGTAACAGAGCAAATCATACTGGGCAATCACCTCCAAACAGATGGATGAAGAAAAGACAACCGTCGGTAATTGCATAGATTTATATTAAATTGTATTTACCAACTTGATAGCCTTTGGCAAAAAAAATAAGTAGGTCAGTGGAGGAAGGAAGAGCATCTTGTTAAAAGTCTAAATCTTGACTTTAGTAAAATTTTTGACACTGTCTCCTGGAACATCCTCATAGACAAACTGATAAAGTATGAGCCAGATAGATAAGTGATCAGAAACGTGGACTGAAAATTGTCTAAAATTCTGGGCTGGAAAGTTGCGGTCAGTGGCACAGAATCCAGCTGGAGGTCAGTCACTAATGGTATCTCTTGGGAGGGCTGATACTTTTTAATATCCACATTAATGACCTGGACAATTGGACAAAGAGAGTGCACCCTTAACAGGTTTGCATATAACACAAGATGTGGAAGACTGTTTGATGCTCTGGATGGGTAGGACTAGATGATCTCCAGATGTGCCTGTCAGCTTCAGGAATAATTTCATTCTTTGGGAAAACAAAATGGAAGGGATAATATTCTTACATCTCACCTAAAAGAAATCCATGTTTTAAAATGAAGCAGTAACTACTTCTTACGCTTGTGGACACTGGAACAGACTCTGGAAATTCAGCAGCGTCTAGACTCATTAAGTAGTGATGACAATATGGAAAGACTGTTACCAATTCACAGGCATTTGTGACATCGAGCAAGACTGTCTCTCACTGTTTTCTCATTGTAAGAACTTTTCCAGGCAAGGATGTTCTTGTTATGCATTCTGTTCTTGAACCTACTGCTTTAGCACAAACAAAACATAACAAACTTAATTGCTCAGAGACCTAAAGAAGTCAGGCATCCAGGCATTTGTATCACTCTTTAGACACTTCCCAGGAGATTATGGTTCCTAAGATCACTCTTCAGTTATAGGTGATATCTACCCTTCAGTCATGGAAATTATAACAGGTTTTGTCTACACAAACATGTCAATTTCAGACAGGTTAGTCTGGACACTGATAATGGCGTAGATGTGAAAGTATAGGAGACAGGTCAAGCCAAAAACTTACGGGAGTCACAGAAAACTCCTAGTTTTTGCTGAACTCCATGTGGTACTGGTTACTGTTGTGGTCTTGGCAGCACCAGAAGCTTTTGGAGTGGCTGCCCGTTTCAGAGGCAGAAGGAAGGTGTGACGAATGTGGTGCCCCAGGTGCAGAGAGGCAATGTGTAAGTTCCCCAGTAGCACTGGGGTTTATAGCTCTGAATCCAGACTTCTAAAAGTCTGGATTTCACTCTATCCCAGACACCCAATAAGTGCCTGGAAGGCTGCCCTGTTAACCTCAGGTATACAATCTGATCGTCTAGGCCCTCTATTCCCACCTTACTGGAGGTCTTGTACCAACACAGAAAATTAAAATACCATTTATTCAGGTAAGATTTCTAGGGAATACGAATTTTATATATGTACATTTTAGCAAAAATGAGTTCTACTGATACTTGAAGAATTTTTCTGTAACCCAGAGATGGAGTTACCGTAGCCGATACGTGCAATTTCTCCTAGATCTCCTGCCTTCCTAATTCAAAAATAGTAGTTCCAACAGTTCAGAGAACATAGGCTTTAATGATGTAACATGCAAGTGCCTTGAAGAGACCTATTAATCAGAAAAAGAGATATAAAACTAACATACTGTTTGTGGTTTGCAAAAGGGAGTTGCTGCTGTAGGGGCAGAAACAATGACATCCAAATCAGCATGTAAGTTATAGTTTCATTTGTTACCCAGCTTTTTCCTTTGTTTTTATAGGTCATCATCATATTGGCTGTATTTTAAATATTACTGTTTTTCATTTTTGAGCAGTAACATAACATTAAATAAATACTGGCAAGATCTACATACACATGGCACAGCTATTTCCCAGCATGATTTTGTGCAGCTCAGCAAGTAATTTCACCTGCTGAGGGAACTCAGCAAAGCAATCAGGCAATCTCATAAGGCTACTAAATCAGTGTAAACAAAGTTGTATTTAGACTGGACCAGGGAATGTTCTCAAGTTCATAAGCATAGGAATCTGCAGCTTATACTTCCTAATAGCAAATTTAATACTTGCTGAGTTTGGCACAATTCACAAAATTCTTGTCAAGCAATTCTGGCTTTTTGTTTGTTTGCTCATTTTAGGTTAGATGCTGAGAGGCTGCAGAAATATTCATTTCCTGGCAAATGGTATATGGAGAACATAAAAAATAATGTCTTTCATAGGAACATTTTATGAATGTTGATTCTTTTAGATGGTGTTAGCTTGCTCTTAACCACAGTTTGGAAAGGGATAACCACTCCCCTTCCAATTTCAAATAGTAAAAAGGGAAAGAAGGAAAGAAAGAATTGAAGGAAGAGAGTAAGAAAGAAAAAAAAAACGCAGACTTCTAAATACTTCAGTTTTGCCAGTGTGTCCCAGATGTGTCTGAGTTGCTCATAGTGCTTCTGCTCTCCAACGGATTTTCATTTTGCTTCTGTTCTCCGATGGGTTTTGATGCACATTCAGTTATTTCACTCCACTCGCAGATCCACCACTTCCCAAAAAGCAAAGACGGTGCCAGGAGCTGCTCCATCCCGGCTGGAGTGCAGCAGGCGGCACTGCTGCCCTGCCACGTGCCAGCCTGGAGCTCCACAATGAGGGGGATGAAGCAGCAGCAACCACGGACGCCTGCTCTCCAGCTACCCATTCCACTAAATTAGTGGCCATTTTATTTCATATTTGTGCACTAAAATGGGTCTCTCTTGGAAAGTACTTCAAAAGTTAGATTTTATTCATTATACGTATGTTTTCAGAACAGGTATATTTTTGGCTTTGCATAGGCTGGAATATGACGTATCCACATGCAATAAAATTCCAACAGATGCCTACACTCATTTTTTATGAAATTAAGTACATTTTCAAGTAAAAGATTTTTAAAGGCTTTTCTGACTGGAGACAGTCAGGAAGAAGGCAGTTCTTCCTGCCTTCTTGTTCAAGAAGAAATATTTCTTCAATAAATTGTTTGTGCATTTTGTTAATAATGCTTGTTTGGAGTTTCTTCATTGAAGTGAATTGGACACTTAACGCTAAAGTTAAAAAGAGGAAGGTGAAATGGTCTAAGATAGATGAAGAAAGCAGCTGAAGAATGGTTGATCAGAATTTACCACATAAAAAAATCCTGTTTGTACGTCAGATGCATATTTGTATGTAGATATTTTAGTTTTCTTCTATAAATGCAGAGTAGTATTTATCTTTATATTGACATGGTCTTTGATCTTCCACTATATCCAAGTTTTATTTCCTTCCTGTGATAAAGACCAGTGGCCATTTGCAAGTCCATGGTCCATGACTCCTGATACAGCACACGTTGAAATGGGGATGGTTCTGCTCTAACTTATCCCACTGGGTTAAGGCCTCTATCACTCCTGTCACTCTTCAAAATTACTTCTAATGAATCTCCATATGATGCTTCTCTCTTTTTTTTTTTTGTGCTAGTGAGTAAGAGATGGAATAAAATACAGTTTTGGCACATACACCAGATTTACTCCAAGCCTCCTATGCAAGGAAATATCCTTTAACAGAGACTCTTGGAAATGCGATGTTATGGGACACAGTGTGAAATGGGGTTAGTAGAGCGGAAAGTGTAACTACATTTATTTTGTACATGATCATGTATATACAGACCTATATTCATATACAGAATTTCTTATTCAGCAGTAAGTTCTACATGGTCAAAATTGGGTCTAAAAAAATTTAACTAGATGTTCAGTTCAAATAAAACAACATTAAAAAAGAAATAAATAAGCTTTGCTTGTGCTATATTAAATCATCAGAGCAGGACAGCATAATGTTAATGATATTGTGCTAAGTAAAAACAAAATTGTGTCAATATGAATCTACCCCAACAAAACAATATTTTTCAAATATCTTAATGTAGGGCTTCAAGTCAAAGTGACAACTGACAAACGTTCAATAAGAGGTCAAAATAACAACCATGCAGATAGATTTGCTGAGGGTTTATGTTATCTATTTTTGATAAGTGAAACAATTGGCCTAAGTCATGTCACCTGAGGCTCTTCACATCTGAGTGAAGAGCAGTTCTAGGGTTGAAAAAGATTATAATGATTTTTTTTTTCCTTTGTGCCCTTCCAGAAGAACTTGCTGCATAGTTTCAAAGGCAAGTAGAAAATCAAAACACAGTTGGGCTGAAATAAAGGTAAAAGCTCTGTTTATTTTACTTTTATTCAAATAAATTAACCTGAGAGCAAATATGATTGTGTAGCATACGCAATTAGGTTAGCCTGTTAATTAGCACTAAGGGGACTAGAAGCCAACTTCTTAAACACTGCTTAAAATGACAGACGACGAGATTCCCCACAGGCCACTTACCAAGGAAAATATAAATTTGAATTCCTACATCAGGGAGAAAATGGAAGATATTAACTATGAGTATCTCTCCCTTGTCTTAAATTCATGGTGACAGAGCTTTTATCCCTTCCTTTGTCGAATGAATGCAGCAATCAAGGCAGGATATCTGGGAGTATCTCTTCTTCTCCCACTGGCTTCAAGGAACAAGAGTCTTTTGAGCTAAATGTGCTTCATCCCATCTTTCCTTCTTAACTGAACATCTGTTTTTCTCAATTACCTTAGAAAGAAAAGCAAAAGGATATTTTTTTTTCTCCGTGTCTCATGACAACATAGTAGAGATGTAAATGATGAAACTCTTGTCCCCCAAAGTTTTAATGTGAATTTGATTATAAAAGCTATAGCAATTCCAAAGGTGTCATAGGTAGCAAAGTTAAGGTTACTAGCAGTGGTCTATGTAAACATAAACCTATATATGAATTATTTTTATTAAAATATGTATGCTAACTTGTATTTTGTATACTAACCATGTGAGTTGGGCATGATATGCCACTCCTTGCCTATCATTATGTCCTCATTCTGAGAATCAGTATTTTCAAATATATTTAGTGTACTGTTGGCTCAGAGTCCTCAGCTATTTTTTCTATGGTACTTTGTACCAAAAATACAATTCATAAATTGGTTTTTTTTTCAGACTGAAAGTAATGAGTAATTTTACTTTAAGAAAAAGATTCTGTAACTGCAGTCATAACATTACAGGTATAGTAGATTTAAAGAAGAAAAAAAGAAGGCCTTTTAAAAAAGGTTTCTGGTATCTTTTCCTCTGGGGACAATAACACAGCACAACACTAGGGGCTTGAGGCTGGATAGAAAGTGCAAAGCAGAGTGATGGAAGAACTGCAGCTATGCAAACCGAGCAGCGTCCAACTGAATTCCTAACAGATGGGAAATAATTAAATCATTTATTATCATTTCACAATTAGTTCACTCACAGGTATACCTCAGACAATAGAGAGGTTTTATCTAGCCTTCTGCTAGGGATTTAAAGTTTTTATCATCTCATCTTCTCGGGATCTATTGCTTCATGGCTTAGTTTAATCAACAGCAAGCTAGTCAATACGAAATGGTCTCTCTGATTAGTCAAAAAACAAAAATGCAAATACAAACAAATTGCATGTCATAGTATATCTACATAGTACCTATTTTGAAGTATTATTCATACTATATTATTCATTCATATATAGGCTTTTTTATTCACCTGACATTTAAAAATGTCTAGGTGGTATCATTTAAATATTAAAGGATCCTACACAAAGTGTTATGCAGGAAAAAAAAAAAAAAGCTTATTTTTTCAAACGAGGAAATGGGTTGCATTTTGGCGATCAGGTTCAGCTAAGTACATCTATCACTATATTTATTGTCCTCCCTACAGTGCCCATCACAAAATAATTTGGGCACTGGACTGATGAGCACAGCAGTTTGTCCCCCTTAGGCAATTAAATGTCTGGGGGAATCCATAGTTATGGGTTATATACTCAGGTTCTCTGCACAATACTCAGGAAGTGTTTGGCACATCATAAAGGGATGGAGACAGGACCATAACCCTTCAAATGTATGGAAATGCCAAGGACAGGCTGTCAATGCAATTTAAGCTTGGTGTGTTTTGAAGACACAAGTCTTCAAAACTCCTTGATGCAGTAAGGCACCCTGTGCTGCACAGAATTCGCAGGTGTAAATGAGTCTCTGAGGACGTGCTTGTGATGGACTCCTGGCCACATAGCACCCAGATTCAACTGCCATCTGTTGGCAGGGGTCTGATGGGATCTAAATCTTCAACATGAATACTGAAAATATGAAGTTAAAGTTTTCTAGACCGGACTCTCTCAGTGTAAGCTCTAGGGCTAACTAGTAGTAGTTACGTGGAGTTCGAGTGGATCTGTATGACAAAAATAAAAACAACCTGCAAGTCTTTCTCATACCTCTCTGTGCTCTCAAACAGAACAGTGGTTTCCTGAAACAGCTGGCACATCACAACTTACTCCAAGTGTCTTCTACTGTCCTACCTTCTGTGAAATATCTAGCATACCCCATGAGCTCCAGACTTTTTAGATTATAAATGTCTCTGGGTTTTTAAGTTTTGTCTCATTTGTAAGAGTCAGAATTTAAATCTCCTCTGCTTATTAAAAAAAAAAAGGGGGGGGGGCTCTAGCAAAAAAAAAAGGAAGGTAAGTTGATAAAGGCTTTGAAACGTGGTATGTTCCTCGTGCAATATTTCAGTGTTCTACATGGGGCCATATGTTTGAAAATCTAATTGATATTACTTAACATCAATGAGAGCAGGAGTTTAACTATGATGTCACTTAAATAGCTAGAGAATTACATGTCGTTATGGAACCAGACAGCTGAAACTACTGCAGTTTCCTCCTTAACACAAACAACTGCGTATTACTGATATGCCAGAAGGCTGTGTTGCCATTCAGAAAGATCTAGCCAGGAATGGATGAATCAGCAGAGACGAATCTCATGAAGTTCAGCATAGGCAAGTGCAGACTCCTGCACATAGGGTGCATTAAGCCCCTGCACCATCTGGAAAGCAACTCTGCAGAAAAGGAACTCAGAGTTAAGCATGAGCCAGCAATGTGCGGTTTTGGCCCTAAGCCATAGGATTCCTTCAAGTACGTCCCTGAAGAAAACGAGGTTTGGTCTCCTGAAGTGCAGGGTTGCAGTCCTACTTATTGCCCTACTTTCACGTTGAAGGATCCAAATGATCCAGAGCAGCACTCGGCTTCGTTGCTAGTTTCTCCTAGAGATAAAATACAATGACATGAATTTTAAGTGACAATCAGTACTTGCCTGTTGTACTGTAAGACCTCAGTAAGAAGGAAAGGTTGTTTCCTGGGTGGTACAACAGAGACATATGTAGCTGAACAGCTTTTAGGTTTAATTCTTTGTCTTCTGCAGTAGTGTCAGGTAGACGTGTACTCATATCTCAGATCAGCTGTCTCAGACCTGACTTCAGAAGTTTCAAAGTAATCACTTAGAAAACACAACCCTAAATGAATTTCAACTACAGAGCAGAATTCATTGTCCTCTGGGTGTTTGCTAATAATGAATAATAGAGGAATACAAACAGGCCTTCCTGAAACTGGCTTTCTAATTCAGCTGTTTACAAATGCGCGGTTTCTTTTGTTCTCATCGCTCTAATCTCCTGCACTACCAAAAGCAGAGCATTAAAGTGCCTGGAAGCACAGGGAGGCTCATCAGTCATACTGTACTGTGCAAGTAATTGGTGCCACATGATTCCCAAAAACTTAACCACAAGCTGCTTTCCGCTGGTGATAGCCAGAGTAGTCTTAGCTTGACCTTTTTACCGGTAAGAGCTAAGGAAGTGTCACTATGTACCACTATCAATGTGATTCTGATGATAAAAAAAAAAACAAATCCAAATAAGGGAGATAAGAATGGGTCCAATTTCAAATATGATTGAAGTGTGAGTAGCTAAAACTAATAAAATGATACTAGAGCCACATGAGATAAAAATCTTACGGACCCCTAAATGTTTAACTTTGTGAAAAGACACTGTAAAATATGAAAACAGGGTACTTGTCATTTGGAGTTGTGGTTTTAACACATTTTCAGAAGAAACATCAAGGCCTGTAGTAGGCTATCACCTTATCCTTGTGCAGCAAAACAGTACCTCAAAGATAAATCACTTGCTTCACAAACAAGCAGGTTCTTATTAAATTCCCAGGCACAGGTTTCCCCAGGATCCTCGTTTCATATCTTTCCAGAGTGCAAGAGAGGGGACATGATTTGAACAGAGTAATTCAGATGAGCTGCCTTTTCTCTTCCAGTTGCAAAGACTTTGCATAATTAAATACATTTAGCAGCTTTACTTTGAGGAAAACAGTTCAGGAAACAGATCTTGCAATGACAATTGTCTTGCTGAAGGACCAAATTCTCTATCATAAACAAATAAAAGATAAATGTTTATAGAAAGTTTGCTCTTTTGTTTTTTACTGCAATTTTAGCATTTTTGTTTTAAATGTAGGAATTATAAAAATTGCTGAAGATACAATACCATCCTTCAGAATGCTTTGAAAACTGTGGCTCAAAACAATTTTCTGAGCTGGGTCTAGGACCGAAGTTATTAGACAGACAGATCCATCTACTGAATCTGAATATGAACACATTTGAATTAAACTTCTCCAAATGACAAGAGTACAATATTTTGAAAGGTATCAATGAAGATACGGGTATTTGTATAATTTCTTTGTGTTATTAACTGCAGCTGTCATCAGCATGGCACCAAGTAATCCATATTCTATCATTTTTGAGAATAATCATTCAGATGGCAAAACTCCAAATAAGACTAGACTAAGAAGCTTAAACAAAGAAAACACAGCAAAAACACACTTCCTTTCTCCACGATAATAGAACGACAAAGGAGAAACAGAACTAGTAAATTAGGTAGTAGCTCTGCATTCACTTTCACATTTTTTGATAGAATTGGATAGAATTTGGATAGAATCATTCTATACTTTTTTGTCTTATGAGCTGTTTTAGATGTTACAGCAAATAAAATCCCTAAACAATCAAAATCATTAGTGAGTCATCTGAAGGTTTTTCAAATGTGGTGTTAAACCCCCAAGATGCCCATAAAGAATAAATATCCATAAAGGATGTAAAGAAAATCCACAGAGGATAACATTTTTGCACCCATTTAGTACAACTTGTGCATGATTTCAGTGACATTCTGTTAATGAATGGTCTTCTCTTTGAATGGCTTAATCTTCTTATCTTTTCTCAAATATTAAAGAAATATCTTTTAGTCTGTTAGTACAGATCACAAAGCAATCAGTAGTTTTTAAATTTAAATTTTGATTTTCAATTTGCTTTTAATCTTATAATTTTGTATGATTGTAGAGTTGACCATATTGAGGATTGTATTGACACACTGAGGAGCAGCCTTCATTCTGTTCCCCCAATGTGTTCAATCACAGTCAGTCCTGTTGCCAGTTGCACAGAGAGTCTGGAGTACTGAACCTGTTCCATGAAAGGACAGGAGACCAAAAGTGTGTAATTATACTCATGTTGGAAGGCTTTTCTCAGGGATGAAATACATTTCCTACACATGGAAAATGTTCTGATCTTGGCAGAGTTGTTTGCTAACAACAAGTGACAGTTCACCCAGCTTGCCCACTCCTGGTAGGACAGCAATTTGTTTATCCAAGGCAGCAAAAGAAACTTGCCTGTGAGTAGATGAAGGGGAGAAGTAAATATATGATGAAATATGAAGTGGCAGGTGTGACAACGAGATAATATTAGCTTCATTCTTGTGAATATCTGACATAGTTGCTAATTGCCCATGAGTTAAGTCATTTTCTGAGGTCCTGAAGAAAACTTTCACAGAGTTAAGGGAGAAAAATAGAGAGAAGCCAGATACTTCACTAACTTACTGGAGTTGTGGATGAAAAGACCATCCTATTTGGGAGAAATAATTTATTTTATTAGCTACTAGCCAGTAGCTAGAAGAAAATAGGCAGACTTGCATATTTGGAGTTCCTGTATAAGGTCTGTGATTTTTTTTTTATTTGGATTGATTTAATTCCAGCCCCAATTGTCTACAGATTTGACTGCTTATTTGAGGTCCTTGTGGATGCAAAAGTAGTGAATGACAATAATGTGATGGGTTAACTCTAATTTTTTCATTTCTGGATGGATGCTTGAGTGGCTTTGACTAACCATAATTACTAGGCATGTCTTTAGATCCAGATGTCTCTTGCTTCAGTTCTCTTTCTTACTGTCCAAAGTAATACTAAGTCTAGAAAAGGCCAAAAGGGAGACCAATTTGTTGTTAAGCTTATAACTCAGCCTGTCAGATATTTCAACTATTAATACAGTATTTAAAAGTGAAGCTATAGCCTGGTGTGATGTGATCTATTGGCTAAATAGGCACTGTGACATTTTGCAAAAGCCAAAAGAGGTAATTATGATGCTAAGAGCTTTTAGATTAGAAGCTGGAAGGCAATAATAAAACTGAAGAGAGAATGAATCATTACACTCTCTATTGTTTACCATCCAGGGAAAGACCAAAGATTTTTCTTTTATTGGAAAAATTCTAGTTGTGGAACTTTTAAAAAAGTAGGATCACTTCGCTATTAAATAAAATCTGTAAGAGAGGTAGAAAGGCATTTCTCATATTTCTTTTAATTCTACAGTTAGAAATGTAAGAAATTCTATGGGTACAAAATAGAATCCTATTTTATTCCTCTTGCATGACAGAACAAGCAGAATACAGTTATCAGCAGAAGCACACACCAGTGCCGTTGCTCTGATATTTTCACCTTATGCTAGATCCCCAAAATGGAAAAAAAAAACATTCTTATTGTCCTTAATGAGGACAATGAGGAAACTACATCACTTTGCATTCATCTTTCTGGGAGGCTCCCCATCATTAGTTTAGAAAATAAATAAATATATATTCTTTGATTAATAAATACCCATATTAATAATGCTGGAAGGCAAGGCTTTCATTCTTGCAGCCAATACATCATGGCACCCCTGGGGTTTCGATTTAATAGGAGAATTTTATTTATGCAAGGAGGATTAACACATCGGCCTTTGCAAGAGTGAGAAGAATTCTCGATCCATCCATACTCTATGCTGTAGTGATTCTTTTCTAGATTATGTACTATGCATCATAATAATATATCTTAGGACCCAGATTTCTCTTCTTGTTTATATTTATATACGTATATATATATATTTTCTCACAAAATAGAAGAAAATGTCTAGAAATCACCAGGCTTCTTCCTTGCTCAGAGAAGATTGAAATTTTAATTTCTATGCATGTGAATTGCATCAATATATTGAACTGAGCTTGTGGTTCAGTTTAATGAAACATTTCAAACAGTTTAGTGAGCACTTGATTCATCATTTCACCATCAGTTCTCCCTTAAACTTATAGTTTGAGAGCTAAATATGTATGTATATGCATACACCCCCCAACACACACTCATGCTTATGCAATTTAAACTAACTCTCTAGAAGTCTAAACATTTTCTGTTGTGAATTATATTTGCATAATTATATTTTTGCTAACAGCAGGATAGACTGAAATGTTCTCTGAAAACATCCAAAGATCCCTGTTTCATCTCCCATGTGGGTAAAATGGAGCAAACTGAAAAACTTTGAAGGTAAGGGGAAATCAGGTATAATCTTACTTCTGACATATAGCAGAACTGGCTACTCTTTCCCTAATGCCATTTAATCATTATAAAAAGAAAATCTGTCAAGTTCTTTGGAAGGGCCTTAATTCAAGAAGGATGCTGAATACATACCTAATTTTAAATATGTTTGAAGCTATGCTTAGGCTAAGGTGTCTTTCTCATCTGAATCTGATGCAAAACAGAGATGGTTTAAAAACTTTTAATGCTTGCTTTTACAATGCAAGGCGGGGATTTGCAGGATTCTACAGTTTGGGGTCTTAATTTGGAAAAAGTCTGATTTTCATTAAATCCACAATGAGCATTAGGGTTATTCAGGCCTTAACTGAATACTTCAGGATAGGAAAAGCAAGATAAATAGATATTTCTGAGAAGGCAAATAATCAATTCTTACCCTGAGCATGAGACTTGAGCATGTAACCCCTTCCTAGCTACCAGACGTGGCACTAGCACCTCAAGCATTTGCAGCCAAGTCCGCACAGATGCAAGACATGACAGATGGAGTACTAGATCTAGAGTACTGCAGCTGCTCTTATTAGCCCAGAAGAATCTAAGGTTGAATATCCTTCCTTTGCCCTGTCTTGGCCCTTGAGTGATTTTTGAAATGTGATGGATGAGTAAAGAATCGACCAAATTGCTGAAGAACATCAGTTTGCAAAATACTCAATAAGGGACTGAAACTCATCTCACTGATAGTGCAAAAAGCAGATAATCTTATGAAACTCACCTGGAGATTCTGGAAGCATCACCATAGCAGTCACATATTCCTTCCTTAAGGGCATAAGAGACTGAGTCTATGATTGATGAGATGAGAGGGGAATTGGAATGGCACCTGATCAGTTCCTCTGTCTGGATCACGAGTATCCATCCCCTCTCCTTAACCTGGGACATTGGGCTAAGGGAGCTCTCAACCTTGCAAAGTTGAGAGCCCCCTGTACATTCAGGGTGAAGAAATACGGCAACATTTGTCAACTCTGTGCAAGGTTGAGAGCCCCCTGTACACTCAAGGTGAAAATATGCTACAGCGTTTTATTGGGATGAGCAGTGTACTACACTTAGTTGCACAAATTGCTAGCTTTATTTACTAATTGCTAAGCCCATCCTTGTAACAATTGTGCCAGTTAATGGTGGATGATATTATCTCAAAGATCTTGCACTGACGAATAAAATGAACTCACTAAAGCTCAGTGGTTGTTTTCTGCATTATTTTACTGTCTCGATTATTGAGCTAGCACGGCAAAAGGTAGCAGGCTGAAGTGCTTCCTTCCCCATTTATATGATCTCGCTTACTCACAGTGAGAGCTATTACATGCTCTACAGAGATTGCTTTCAGACAGCAAACCCTGGATCACATCACCTATCTGGCACAGACTTACTCAAATTAATGAAGATGTCTGGTTAGAGTTTTATCCAAAGGGTATTCATACAGACATTGCTGTGATGAAAATCATGCAAAAACAACTAGGTAATTTACAATTTTATTAGTAATCGATCCAATCTACTTGTATCCTACCTTGGACTTCCACAGACCTGATACACATTAGAGGAAATGCTCCCTTGCTCAACTTGGGTAGGTTTCTTTATGAATCTATCTGATGTTTATAACTGACTGAGCAGAGCACAGGAGAATTCATTACAAAACTGTGCAAACTGTCTCAGCGGTGGAAGAGACAACAGCAAAAAGTAATAAAGAACTTTCACTAGGGCTTAAACATAAAGTTTCTTAACTTGAGACTTTGTTCGATGACTACTTTCCCAGTAGTAAAGAACATGCTCAGATACAGTCAACCACTTTTAACAAGCACTATTTTTGAAACTTGGCTCTGAAATTATTATTTTTATTTTTTCTCTGCCTCAAAATTCCCATGTACGTTCCTTTCTAGCCTTGTGGTGCAGGCTGATTTTGGCATTCTTCAATACCTATAAATTAACAAAACAAATAAACAAGCAAACATCCACTCCACTTTAAATAACAAAATGTAAAAGTTGTGTTTCCTTGAGGAAGACAAAACATGAGAGTCTCCTCCTCTTTCTCCTCTTTCCAGTAAAAAGAGTAAGAATCTAAATGAATATATGACCTAATTTTAAAAATAAATTTGTTAGCTTATCTCTAACCTATCACACCTTGTGCTGGCTCTAAGCCAGAAATACAGACAATCTAGGTTGTACAAAAAGGCTGAGTCCTTAATCAGTACAACAGAATATTTCCATAGCCTCACAGTATGATAAAAATCAGGCAATCAATTATTTTGTCATAAGCTTGGCCTGCTGTAAGCATGATTAAAATAGTCCTGAAATAATGCTGTGTGCTAATTAAAAACCGTAGAACGGTTTTGCAAACTGAATAACAAAAATGACTGTTAAGATAACAAAACTTGCCACACAAACCAACGAAAACAGCATGTCAGAGCTAAGGGGAATATGTTAATCAAAGAAAACCAAAATGAAAGGTGATCTTACTTTGCTTTTAACAAACCCTTTTGTATGTGTATTGAAGCATCCACAGTTAGTTATAATCTTTCAGTTGCAAGGGAGAGACTGTCCTTGCAATTATATTTCTAAGTCAGAAAAGACGTAGGGTTCAAAATATGTTCTTGGAAAAGGGTATGTTGTTAAATGCTATATTCTGTGGAAATTGCTCCACTAACTCCTTTGTTAGCAGGTTGCTTCTGATACTTCATTCAAGATCAACAGAATTTACACAGGCAGCTAAAACTGTGGACAGCAAACTAGAATTGCCACTGAACATAATATGTCAGGTTGCCTTAAAGGATCATTTAAATATATATATTTTTTTTAAAAAAGTTAATTTGAATATGAATCTGAGAAAGTTTGTGGTTCATATTAAGCCGGTCTTCAGCATTCTAGTCTAATTTTTAAGGAACAGGCCTTAAGGCATGAAAACCAGGAAAGCTAAATTGAAAAAGGACAGTATAACATGGTATAGAAAAACCAGGTAGAGATATAGAGCAAGAATATATCAAAAGTGTCTACAATAAAGTTCTATCTAGATGTTTCACACTGGATCCAAGGCATGAAAATATCTCCACAGAAGATATTAACCAACCCCAAGCATACAAAAAAAACTTTTAAGAGGGTTTAAGTCAGCCTAATGCAACTAGCCCAGCTGTTGAGACCTCATGCTGCTATAGAAATAGATACAACAATGAGGACTTGGAGAATATTATTCATACACAACGATAATTTTCCGATGTATACAAACAATCTTAACCTCTCAGTGCATGGCTCCATTTCAAGGATAAATGTAATCTAGATCCTTCCTCAGGCAAGACTGGTACTGGCCTCAGTGACTTTATGCTTTTCACAAAAAGGATGTGACTGAGCAAACATATGCCTCCTGACAGATCATTATCACAGATGGTGATGATGTTTTGAAATTTAAAAGATGTCATGAGTGCAATTTCTTTCCTCTTACTATATAGAAAGGTAGCTGCATTACATAGCCTGCTCGTTTCCACCACTGTTACTCCCTGTTAGCAAAGTATGGAACTAAAGGAAGGAGTAAGGTAGTGGGGCTGCCTCGCTCGCTTCCTAGCCTGCTTTTTGCTCTATACATCTGGTGAACTGTTGTCTTTTACCCCGTGACACAAAGATTTGATAGTAACGGTCCTGGCATCAGAGGAGAGAGACGGAAATCACAGACCAGTGATGTTCTGCTGTATGTTTGCTGAGTATACCATAACTTTGAACAGTCTGGAGACTGCAGAGCACTCTCTACGGAGTTGGATACTCCCAAAGTTCTCAAAAGAGAGGGTAAAAGGGAGAATTTCCTAACTCCTTCCCAATGTTCATAGCATTATGTCCTCTTGGAAATCCTAAAGGATTTTAGTCTTCATTTAGCAGGTGTTGCTCTTTGCAGCCATCCTAGCTGTCTTCAGAACTAGTGGCTCAGAAGACACACTAACGCACGGCCATCACTTAGTACTAAAATAAATTCAGTACCTACATACTGCAGTTAAAATATTCACCAAGCATGAATAATCCATGAGAATATATTCAAATATATGTCCAATAACACCTTATATCAGAGATCATGTCTGGATACAGATACTACAAAACACTGAAATTTAAAATCAAAAAGATCCATTGCTACCATTTGAGGAATTGGAGTCTGGGCTCAAACTGAAGCAAGGTAAATCCAAGACATCTGCATTCTGCTGTGTGCTTGCACACAATTTAAGATTAAACTGCTCTCTGCATTTTTTATTTGAACTCTAAAACTTGCTGAATAGGACAAAATTCCCCAAATCTGATGCGGACATTCAGTCTCACAACATATGTCTGTTTATAAAGAGGCACATATTTTACTTTGATTTTCTTTTGCTTTTTTTTTCTAAATAATTAATTATGCTTCTCATTACAGTTTTCTCACATGAACCATTTATTTCTTCTCAAAGCGTTTTCATACAAGAAATACATTCCACTGCATTTCTAATTTAATTCCCAAAGCACTGCATTCTTTCTAAGTCATTGCTTATGTTCATTCTTTTGCAGACTAAAAGCCCTTGCCTGAGCATGTTTTTCATCATTGTTGATTTTTGTTTTCTTGGCTCAAAGTACTGGATTCTAGACAGAGTCAGCTTGAAACAGTTTTGGCTCAAGTTCAGAAGAGAATGATGGGTCACAGAAAAGAAGAGCAGACAAACACTAAGGAAAATATTTTCTCATAAATTTATATCTTCTCTCTAATAGTGTTAAAGGCACAGGTTTATTAATAGCTCAAAATCATCCTCATGAATAAACTAATGCCCTAAACAGTCAGTGAATGAAATTTGTTTCAAATCTATTGTAAACTATCATTGCCAGGACCTGCAGGAAGTTGCTTACCTTGAGAGAAATATTCAAGTTATGAACAAAAACAGTGTTAGAATAATAATCCAGCTGCCCAGCTAAGAAATGTTATGTGGGTGTTTGCCAGCACAGACATAATGAGGGTTAAAAAGCAGAATCTGTTAAGGAAGGTCTTTTTACCTCTAGGGAAAATGCCTTCCAAACTGCAGCCCACCCACCAAACTGACATCTGGAAAATAAAACAAGTTTTCCCATTTAGTTCTGAGCTCATCAATCTCTTGTTTCTGTCTACATTGTCTCATTTCTGGATAAAAGACTGGGAGGAAATATGTTGCTTGTTCACAAACTTCTTCATCAGACCTACATACTTTCATCACCCGGCCCTGGCTTTCTTCCTCCTCTGCCCAGCAGATGAGAGCTAAAATGATGAGAACAAAGCTGAAGAAAAATCAAGCTTACACTTTGATTATCGCTTATTACTTGGAGTTGTTAAAGCCTTGAAGGTTCCTTGAAGACCACCTAGCCATCAGAAGAGTAAGCAAGCAGCCCAGACTGGGATGCACCTTTGTCCTCCTTTATGTGCCCTGACATCCTCAAAATATTAATCAGATGCTGCCTAATATCTTAGGTTTCCCATGCTGCTTCCAACAAATGTCTTGCAACCATGGCTAATGGGCTTTCCAGCAGAAGAAGGACAAGGATCCAATCCACATTGACTCTAGTACAATGTTTTAAGCAGAGAAACTTTATTTAGGTTGAATTCTTGATATAGAGGATGAACCTAAGCTAAGATTCTGTTTTTCACCTTGTGACTGAGACTTTGAGTTTCTGATCAACTATTTCAGAGTAAAGAGAATACAAAACACACTGGATGCATGACTGCATGGCTGAGTGAAAAAGTTGCCTCTGTTCTGATGAAACCAGAGGTGCTTGCCTCAGACAACTAGATTCAGGTAACAGGTTGGTCTGGAAACCTTTCCTTCAAAGATGTCAAGAATATTGTCTCAACGACACTTAGCTTCTGTGCTTAGTGGAGAGAAGGGGGTACAAAGCTAGGCATGTAAGAAAAGAAAGCAGCTGTCTATTATTTGGTCTGTGGAGATCTCTAGGGCCTTGGCTCCCTGAACCCTTTTGGAGGGTACTGTTTGCTGCCCCATGAAACTGGGTTTTGCTACAGCTAAGGCCTTCCTCACTTTTGGGGATATAAAATTCAACTTTTCTTACACTGTAGAGGTCCTTCTAGTAAGTGATCCCATTCCCAGTAACAACCTGTAACATTTCTTGTTTCTGACAACCTTTCATTTGGCCAAAGGAAGTAATGTCTTATCAGGAATTTGACTCTAGTCCTCTAGACATTTAGCACGGAATTCTGAGACATAGTCCTTGTTCCTCTGAAGAGTTTTTACTACATCAGGCATATCAGCCATTCTGTCATAAATGTTACACTGCTATTCTTGTCTCACTGACACTGGTACTACCCTTATAATTGAAAAATATGATCTCAGTATGAGATTAGACTAGAGTCTTTTATGTGTATATATTGTAGCTGACAGAGCTTTTCTAACTAAGAAAATTTACAGACAAATAACCAATATTCACAGAACAATTCCAGATATTGATCTAAGTACCATATACACTCTATGGCTACACCTTCAATGTGAACTTCCTTTTTCCTTTTCTTTCTGGTCTAGAGAATTTTTTTTTCCTCCAACTCAGTGGGAGTAAAAATGGGATCTTAAACAGTTCTGGCTAATTGCAGTACATGATCTTCCAAGTTTTCCTTTTTATCTTTATTTTTTCTGTCTACAGTCAGATGATCTCTGTTATGTTGTTGGCAGGAGAGACATTCTAAGAAATTAAACCCCACTTCTCTGAATTGCACTAAAGATAGGAATATATATCTCGTCATTAGGAAACTGATGGACCAAATCTGTTGTGTTTTTGTTTTTGTTTATATAGTATATTTTAATCTTTTAGCATTTCTTCCTTTTCTCTTCTTTTTTTTTAATATAGCAGCTGTGATTTTGGTGAGAAATAATTTGAAAAGAATACCTACAAAATGTCAGTGTAAAAATAATAAGAAGAACTTTTCAAACACTACTAAGGAATTGTATTCTTTTGGATAACATTCACTGTCAAGTTATGCTGTGTCATTTTGTGCTGAATAACTGTGCATTGCTGTGCCAAAAGGATGTAAAATGTCTGTTGTTTCAAAGGAAATTGTTGTTTGCATGGTGATGTGCCAACTGCCTACATATTCAGCCAATACAAAAATCACACATGCTCAGTGATTAAAGGAGGTGATCCTCAGGAAAGTCAATTACATGCTATTATTAGAGTGAACAGTTGGTGATCTGAAAGCATAATATTAAAAAAGTTATTACTCTAATCTGCTGTGTAAAATGGACCACAGTACAGAGTCAAACAAATATGTTAAACCTATTCAGATGGATTTAATTGCAGTATTTAGTGCCTAGAGTTTCAAATTCAAGGAGAAACCTAGAAAATTGATCATAATTTAGGGTCATAATACATTTTCACTCTGTTCACAACATCTACCTTATAGTTCATTAATTCTCTCTCCAAACAGGGGAAATCATTGCCACTTCCAAAAGCAACATACACTCACTGACAACACACTTACTGCCTTGCAATAGTCTTCAGATCTCACATTTTATAGGAACACTGGATAATGAAGGTCTGGTTCTTTCCTTTCAAGTTCATGGGAAGTTACTTAGACATGGACTGAATTAAAATATCAAAGCCACATTCCTCTCCTCTTGAAGAGTACTGAATGGTGCAATACTTCGAGAGATATCTGACAGGTACAAAGCAATCTCCTTCGGTTAATTTAAGTCTTCCAGGCCACATCCATCTTTCCAACAGCATAATATAATTTAACCATATACCTTGTTAAAATTGGAGACAAAGCTCCCATTTACCTTAATGTTACAGAATCATGTCCCTAAAGAACTGAAACTAGCAGAAGACCAAAGCCAGAAATCTGTTTTACTCATTATTACCACAAGGTGTTCATCTGAAGCTGTACCTATGGGACATATAATATAAAAGGCTAGACGTTATGTAACAGCAGACAACAGCAAAAATATTTAGTTCTTTAAATATAGCTCATCTCACATGATTACAAACCGGTGAAGTACTCTGCCAAATTGTTCTCATTTTGAGCAAGGTGACACTGTTCTGATAGACATGGTGCTATTAAATCCATCACATGCAGCATTAAGTATAGAATTATCAGAATAAGAATAACAAAAAGGTAGCTTTGCTACTTTGCCACTACTAGGTTGAAATCAAACTCCTGTCCTGAGGTGATCAAAGGACTCTTGATGTTGCTGAGGGCATGAGTGGCTGCTTACTCTACAGCAGCCCTCAAGGATACCAGAGACCCTGGGAACCAGGGACAAACACGCAGGTCCATTCACAGAAGACAGATCTGGTATCACATACTTACCAGGCACCACATCTACAGGCAGGGCAGATTCACTGGGAATGGGATGTGCAGCCTGGCCTTACGGCATGTGCAACACATGGTCCCTCCACATGTAAACATTGAGGCAAATCCAATGCCAGACGTAGACTGCGCTGGATGTATGATGAGGAGTCAGGACTTGGTTCTAGTAGTATGAGTTCTGCCTAAAAAGCTCAGCAAGGGCTATAACTGGAACCTTATATTGGGGCATCTGATATTGACACAGACTTAGAACAGTTTATACTAGCTTGGAAAGCCCACCTAAATCTGTTTTACAAGCATGACTGCAGCTTGTGAGTGCATCCCAGCTAATAACATAGAACTATTCGGGTCGAAAGGGACCTCTGGAGGTCATCTAGTCCAATCCTTTACTAAAAGTTCCCACTTCCACCAAACTTTAGAGTTAGATCTGACTGCAAATATCCTCTTAGCTTCCCATGCTAGTGATATGTGAGCAATAAAAGATGAGAATATACTGTAAAAGATTCCTTATTTAACTCAGTTGTCCAAACATAATAGCATTTGAGGGACCAGTGTGTCTGTGATCTTGGCTTGACTTTCCACAAACAAAATTTACTCTTTGTGAAAATACTAAAGACATTGAAGATTAGAACAGAGAGTGGTGAAACTATTGACTTAAACAGTAGTAGTTAGTAGTCTAAAGGTCTAAACAAACCAAAAACAAACAAAAAAACAGAGAAGTAGAAAATGGCAACTCAGCAAGACATAAGATCAGACTAAGTAATGCAGAATGCCATCTGAGTGATGAGTATTTGTTCATCAGGGATTGGCCTTGCAGGAGCTCAGAATATCAGTGGCTAGCCCAGAACCTTGTTAATCTAAATGTTCACTATGGGCATTAACCGGTAAATAAAGGTTATAAATTCATAATTTGGGTATGAAACTGTTTGCAAGTTTCTGCACATGGAAAAATATCCAGTGGAAGAAAGGACTACACAACTGTTTCTAGAAAGATCTACTGTAGGTGTGGTATATTCTACCTCCAGGAACAAATACCTCCTTAGATACCTGAGTCCTAAAGGCACTAGATAGATGTAGGAATCTGATTCAAGGCCTAATTTTCCGTTGTCATCACAGATCGTATTAGTAGATTATTAGTTAGTCTTTGTAGCACAGGATATGCAAGAAAATAAAGGAATCAGTATGCGGATCATCTCAAGGTCTTTAATACACAGGGATTAAATTTAAAGGTCTTTGGCATTTTTGCCAGTCAAAAATTTTTCCTTTACTTGGGATTTACTTGGTAAGTGGTTTTAAACGAATTAATTAGCTATTCAGGGTTTGGGACATGGATGGGTCCAGTCAGATGGTATCTTATTCTGTTAGTGTTTAAGATGAACAAAAGTGGGTCAGGTTTGGCCTACAAATCATAAAACCACAGTGCCATGGCTCTAGGACAAACTAATAAGTCCCCCAGAGTGTGAGCAGGAACCTGCTTCTATTTGCATCTCCGTAGAGTTATCTTGGAATGGCATCCATTGTACATTGCAAAATACCGAGAGTAAAGATTGTGGATTTTTCTTGTCTTTACATTCTCATAGCCTGACAAGCAGCCCTGGAACAAGGCAGAGGCCAGCAGAGAGATCTGCAAATTCTTTGCCTTGCTGTATCAGCAAGGGTTAACTTTGGTTTTGTTTGTTGTGAGTTTCATACATACCTCTGCAGAATTGTTGTAACACAGTCACTCCATAATTATTTATTTAGAGGCACAGGGGTACCCTATGGAGAAATCTATTAAGTGTCACAATCAGATAAACAGCTCATGCAAGCCACTAGCTATATACTCATTAGAGTTGGATTTTGCCTTCAAGGGCATCCACCAGTACAATATAAAAGAAAAAAATTGCTCTGTTCTTTCCCATTGATAGAAAATAAATAAATACAAATGAATAAATAAATGCTTTTGTTTGGATGTTATTTTAGCTTTTCATATCCCATTGCATGTGAAGATTATGAAGGAAAATTGCCACAGAAATAGAGAAAAATAATTACCTGAATTTTAAGAAATCCTACTATTAATCTTTTATTTTTTGAAAGATTTAGTATTTTCAAGTTCAGTAGAAAGCAATGATTTTCTCTGACAACAATAACACTCAAAAATCCACAGCATAAAATAATAATAAAAAAAGTATCAACCCCTGTCAGGATAACAAATCCCAAAGGCCAGATGATGAACAGGTTATGAAAACATTTTGCACTAACAATCATGCCTTTACAAAACATGAGTTACAGATTGGCATCTGAAGTGATTTGCTTGGTATCACTTTCCTATAACCACTGTCTGTCACCGGTAAAACCTAGAAATATTAGGCGTTAGTGACAGTATAATTTCACCTACAAGCATCCTATTTTAAAAATAGGAAAATAGACTGCTGAAGTACCTTTTTGTTGTTGCAATTTCCATGAAATGTATTGTCTGATTGATAAAGATGCAAGTCTAAGTGAAAAACAAGAAGGTACTCCTTTGGGAGGGACTAGACACAGTCTGTTGTTATTAAACCTTTTAATAATTAAAAACAAATGCTGTATTAAAATAATAATTAGGTCTTTGTCTTAAACTGAGGGAAAAAAATACTCAGATTATGCTGGTAGCAGTACTACTTTGAAAAGCACACATGTCTTCTGTATGCAGAATTACCTTCTGATTCTCGAAATGGATTCTGCAGACTCCTGTTGGTGCACCGAGCTCTAATATGAGGTCAAGGCCTGAGCCTGAGATCCACATTGAGCGCCATCCCTATTGGTTGCAAAGGACCACTCACAAGGAATAAATGCTCTGACTTCTGCTTGTCTCTTTTGGACAATATCTTCAGCAGGAGGCATCTGCAAAGGACAGTTTTATAGATCTCTGAGCTGTGTTAATATTAGACATAAATATTTAATGCCAGGTCAGAGTACTGATGTACAGAAACTAGAAACCTTTGCTGACAACTAAGAAACAGACCTGTCCTTTACCCTGATGGCAATACAGTAACTTGTTGCCTCCTGGTATTTCCAACACAGAAAAAAATAAGTTACCATTTGGACCTTGACACTTTATGAGCGCTTCCAGGAGTTACAGCTCATCAGATGAGTTGATGTGTTATGACACATTGACACAAGTGCCCAGCAAAATATATTTTTTGCAGAATTTAGACTCTACTCACATAACTTTTTTTTTTATTTTCATTCCTCTTGAGCTGTCCCTGCAGAACTGATACCTGTACTGAACACCTCATCTGGAAAGTGATCCAGGCACACATAGCACTGTATGGGATGGATGTCTAATCCAAGGCACTGACTACAGTTTCTATAAAATACTCACAGCTTGCTGCAATTGTGTAATGTTTAGAGATTGCTGAGGTTAGCTCAGTTCGTTATTTACTGGGTACTCCTCAGACATGTAAGCTTGCAGACCTCTCCAAATAACCTTTCTAATGTTAACTTATCTTTCAAAGGCATTACTCCTGTGCTTTGTAAAAAAGACATTCTTTTCTTCAATTTAAAAGCTATTTGGTTTATTATAACACCTTGCAACACTGCTGACAACTGTTCAGCTGCGTGCTATGTCAGGTAAAGGTTATTCAAATGAGAAATCAAAGTGACATCTCATTAATAGGAAATGTCAGGATGTTGCTTGCTGATAATACCTGACTTCATATTTACAGTCATTTTAGAACATTTAAACCTGACAGAAATTATAAGCACCTGCAGAGCAAGATGTTCTCACTAATCAGTAATATCTGTAATGTTGATAAATTCATAATAAAAAATGAAAAAATCTTAATAATAAAAAAGTATATTGCTGAGACTATTCCATAACTATTTAATGCAACTCAGTACCATATAGCACAGCTGATAAGTGAAACTCTGATATTTCAATATACAACAGAAAACCAGAAATGGAGAAAACAGGAATTAAAATCTTCAAGCTGTTTTTAAATATCTCAAATGTACAGTTATCTTAAACATTTTTTAAAGAATTCTAGGCTTATCAGAACTTTTCTATGTAAATGAGAAAAAAAATATAAAAATGTTTTTGCGACTGCTTTCTTCAATTGAAACTGAACTTGCTAGTCTTCTGGGCAAGTTACCCATTCAGCATATGGTTGAATTGCACATGTCAGTTCAGTTTGTATATGAGCTCAGCACTTGGGATGCAAGCACTGAACTTTATCCAAAATTGGGCCTGAAAATAGCTTGGAAAATAGGTTAATAAAAGTTTTTTCCTGAGATTTCAAGGTCTTTATGCTTCCTTCTAAAGCAACATCTTCTCCCAATATATTTTGATTATGTTAATGCTAAGCATGAAGGGAAAGTGCAGAGATATGCAAAACTAGAAATAAATGGGAAGGAAAAGAGCTCTCAGTTTTCTCTAACCTTCTCAAAGCTTTGAGTAAAAAAATGAAAAAAAATGGATATTTCTCTATCTGATTGGTAAGCCTGTATATACATTGTTGAGAAATGCCTACAGCATGTTCCTGGTGTGATTGCAGAAGGACTGTACAGAAATAGCATCACTTCCCAGCTGTCTATTGCAGTAACTGTGTTTATACTGGTTCAAATGGATCTTGTTTTCACCATAATACATTGCATAAAGAGATCCAAACTGCTGTTCAAGCCTTTCTGGGCATTACAGCTTTCAGTAGCCCTGATGCTGAATGCTTTTCCTACTGGTATTATATCCCACTTTTATTGGAACATGATCTTGTTTTATTTCTAAGCTTTTCACGTGCCATGATATTAAATGAAGCTGTCAAAAAGTTGGAAGGACTCAGAAAAAAAAGTTACTAAATATTAAAGCAATAGAGGAAATGATCTTTTTGCATAAAATAGAATCACACAGAATGGTTGAGATTGGAAGGGACCTCTAGAGATCATCTAGTCCAACCTCCCTGCTCAAGTAAGGTCACCTAGAGCACAGGATCACGTCCAGGCAGGCTTTGAAGATCTCCAGAGAAGGAGCACAGAGAAGGAACCTCTCTGGGCAGCCTGTTCCAGGGCTCCATCACCCTCACAGGCAAGTTTTCCTCATATTCAGGCAGAACCTCCTGGGCTTCAGCTGTGCCTGTGGCCTCTTGTCCTATCACTGAGCACCACTGAAGTAAATAATTCCTTCCTATTAACATACAACATAACTCTGAGCTGTTGTCATTACTCTTGTTTTTTGTAAATGTGTAAACATTAAGTTCAACCTTATATATAGGCCTCAAAGATAATGACATTTTGAGAAGCAGAAAGCTTGAGAACAGAAGGAAGAAATTCCTAGTCACTGAGTTAGAAGTATGGTCTAGCAGATTTCCACAGAAAACTAGCAGTTTTCTGTATAGTCTACTAATATGCATGCATATATGCACCTACCCTTCTAGTGAGTCACTGCAAAATTACTAGGAGACTGGGATATAGGTGTGCTGCAATATAAAATTGAAAGCTGTTATTGATCCTGGCTTCCATTTCAGAGAGAAGACTTCCAACAATGTCAGTCTTTGAACATGGATTTGATTTTCAGGTTATTAATGGTGAGATGTTGGCAAGTTGTAATTAAGACTAAGGAGTTGCAGTGTTGCTCTGTGGTGGTGTAGCAGGGTTGTCCCCCTGCCAGAATGGAAAGTAGATTCTACCTTACCTCCAACAGAGAAAAGGGATGCCCCATCTAAGGGGGAGAGGTAGGCAAAGGAAGATGACAGATAGAACAACCCCAAGTATGTGTTTCTGTCTCCCAGCTAAGGTTTCCTGGACATGGGAGTACAAGTTCTCCTTGAAAAGGGAGATGTGCATGGTGTAGCTTTGCAGTTTGTGAGAAGGAGGGGTAAGGAGGGTTCCAAGGATTTCAGCAGCCACTATCTGGTTCTTCCTCAGCAGAACTCCATAGGTTAACTTAAAGGGTTAAAAAAAAAAAAAAAGAAAGAAAAAGAAATTTTAAGAACAAGACAAAAACACAGACGGAGCAGGATTTATGTCAAGAAAAGAAGTCCCCTCAATTCTGTGTTGGAGGATATATATGAAGGAAGGAGAGAAAAAAGGGCAATGTGAAGGAATAAATCCAAATGCATTACGTTTCCTGACATGTAATATTTTGACTTTTTGCACAAAGAGCATTATGGATATAAATAGAAGTAAAACAGAAGTGGTAACAAAACCACATACTCAGATTTCACTTAGCATATTCCACATACTAAGCAAAAAAACCCCATAGCTTTAAAAATAAGATAATTAAAAATAAAAAGTGTAAAAAGATATCATACTTACAGCTCTTGAAATAAGATGGAGTATTTATTTAATAAGCCTGCAAACATACAATAGGTGATATAGAATGCATACAAAATTAAATCAAGCAGGTACATTCATCACTGACAATAGAATAAATGGACCCAAGCACCAAACATTTATTTTAATGACCTAAGGCAGCAGAAGGATAACGACATAAGATAAAGAACACTACAAAAAGATTTTGTATTTTTTTCTTTAGGCCATAGCAGAAGGGCAAATAGACGATGGAGTATAATAGCACTTAATTTGGCAATTTTGACTGTGATGGAGAAGTAGGGTAGAAGGGTTGTTATCCTTTTAACAGGTTAACTGCAAATCCATTTATCTTAGACAGCCAGTGTGGTTCGATTGCGTCAATACTGGCAGGACAACTTTTGGTTTTTTTTTGATTGTAACTTCTGAGTATCCTCTACTGACATAATTAGTGGAAAACAAACATTCCAAAACATTAAAATAAAAAAAAAAATTCCTTCCAAGTCATCAGGTATTTAACAATGTTAATGCATGAATCTGTGGTGAGTGGTTTTTTCAGTCTTCCTCTAAAATGAAAGTTTAATGAAATCATCATACTGTTTCCGGTGAAACTCTGTTTTCTGATGTAAAGTTTTCTCTCTCTTAAAATGCTATCCTTAACTATTCCAGTGAGTTTAATATGAAACACAAGGTTCTAAGAAACCCAGCTTTTACTCCTTATCTTCTTTCTGCTGCTCTGTTCTGTTCTCTCTCACTTCTGTTCAGAAAATACTAAAACAGTCATCTAGACTGAGTAGGAGCAGAAACACACTCAGGAAGAAGAAAGCATTAGAAAAAAACAGTGGAGAAATTAAGACTGAACACAACTGAAGGACCTGTAAGTAAGTATTAATATCCAGAAAGATCCAACTATCAAAATGAAACACATAATGAAGCATTCATTAATATCTGAAAAGGTATATTGAAGTCATTCCCTCCTTTCTATTAATAAGATCCATTCTTGAACTTATGTGTGATAAATAATTCTGGATCACATAATGTTATTTATGTTCTAAAATACTGTAAGAAGTATAAGAGTCTAACATGTCAATTGTATCGACTGCTTCTCAGATAACTGGTACTATTTCCAGTTCAATTTCCTCAGGAAATGTTCATTTCTTTGCCTTTGTCTCATTGATTAATATATTGCTTCAAAAGTTAATTGGCTTTCCTAAATCCCATATAGTGCACATAAACAATTCAGAGTGATCTTTAAGAAAAGATAGAGTACAAGATAAAGTTTTCCAGAATTTCCTAAAATTTCAAGCAATTTATATAAATTCCCCTACATTAATTTGGAAAGTTATTTTAAGTTTCTGAATGATCATTTAGAAAGTAGGGACATATAGTCACGGTTCTGAACTATTCTGTAATAGCTTCTTCGCTCCCTTGCTTAAATATTTTTGGAAGAGCTAACCCTGCAAGCCTTCCCTGGGAGCAAAATAGTTCAGGCTTTACAGGACTGTGGACAAGCTTAATTTTGGCCTTAAAAATGCATGCCAGAAATAGCTGCTGAGCCCAGAAGCTTAAGCAGAAAAACACACACAGACAAAATAGCACTCAGAGCAGCACAAATAGCGCTTTTGACCAGCTTCTCTAGTTCTGCTGAAATCTGAAAACCACGTGGGAGGGATTTGAAACTTCTTAAGGAGAGTTTGATAGCTGGAGCTGTAAGCCCTAATTCCCAAGTCTTCCTTTGCTCCAGACTTTGCCTTAATGCCATTCTTTTGTGTGTGTGGGCGCTGTAAGAAGTCAAAGATACACTGTAGTATATATGGGATCTATAGGCTCTTTTTATAGTCTTAATGCACTAAAAGAAATGTCTACATGCATATTTTGAGCTGAAGAACTTCAGGAGCAAGTTTAAGCCTTGTGCACCTGTGTAGGGCATAACCATGACCATTGACTTGTATTTGTATGTTTATGTATCACACATGCCTTTCTCTTTAAGAAGATGCTTATCCTGCAACCAATTCTGTGTTCCGTAGATCAAATAGAAATTTGGAATAATTTCATTGTTTCACTAAAGTTCTCAAAGTTCCAACAACATTTTTTTCTCCATGAACCATTTTTGAAACTGTTGCTTAGACCACAATTCATCTGAGATTTTAATTCTATTTCTAAACTCGGAATCAAATACCTCTACCAAATAATACCTAACCCTATAAATCAAGAAGGTTGACAAGTCCTGACCAACCCATTGGCCTTTCGATGACTATAGTGTGCTAGTTTTCCTAAACATCATGCAAAGGCATCTATCATGTACAGCTTCCTTCAACACCCTGGCTAAGAGTGCTCGTTGGATTTCCAGTTACAACTGATTTGATAGAATACGATCTCCAGCAAGTAGACAGAAAGCACCCAGTCACATCTGTAGCTCATCAGCAAGACAGCTCAAGCCCACTACCACCACAGCATTTATTTCATTCTCTGTCCTACTAAAATTAAGCCAGTCAAGTACTGAGCTCTTTATTCACTAGTAAATATTCATCCAACTTAATCTTCAGCACATGAGCCATAGAAGCTAGGAATACAGTTAGCCAACAAATATTATATATTCAATGTTAAGAGGCACTTCTGGATGTGATTCAACACACCTAGCATCTGAATAGCAGTCTGCAACTGTATACATGGAAATAAAGCCAGTTATGCTTCTAGCTAAATCATGATAACAAGGTTCCCCAAATTACGTGGAATTAATCATGATAAAACTGATCCCTAATATGAAAGCCATCAACTATTTAATCTAGAGAAATAGTTAAGAACCTCTCAGGGTGAATTCAGCAATAATGAGAGTAGTATTGCATGGTAATGGTAAAGCAGTTTAAAGGAAAAAGAGGCTTGTAGGAAAATTTAGTGGAAAATCATATGTAAGAGAAAGGAAATTTTATTTAACATCTTTAAGCAAGTTGATTTTACACTCATTCACATATTCACATGTACCAAGACATATATGAGTCCAAGTAGATGGATCAGAAATGCTATTGTGTTCAACATGAGGACGCAGCTCTCAAGTCCTTATCTTAGATTGGTAAGAATGAATCAGTCTTCAGGTTCTTGATTTATAAAGACTAAAAAACACTTGTCAAAGAGGGACTTGTATAGCTGTATTGCTGGGAACAGCATATTTCTCGAGACATTGCTCCCAGTTCCCTATGATTTAGGAATCATAGGACTTTCTCCATGATCCTAAAGGAGTTTAATGAGCTTGTAGTTTCATGAGCTGAGCTGTACAGCACTCTCAGGGTGCTCAAAGAAACCAGATTTTCTTCCCGTGGCAGTGCCCTTGGGGTCACCTCTGTCTTAATCCTGTATGTATCCTCATCAAGAAACCTTGGATACAGTCAGTGCATACAGTACTCTTCTATTTCCAGCTATTCCAGTTGCCTTAGTGAACAGCAAACCTGACCAAGTCACCAGAGCTCCTTGTTTGCATAAATAGGAGTCTTGTGGCTTCTCACTGCCACAAGACGTGGGCCCTGTTAGCTACTGAGTTTAGCCTCAGGGCAAACAACTCATAAGGAAAGTATGGACAGACCCTGTTGCACCCTGACAGTGACCTGGGGGATTCTCAGCTCCTTTGCAAGTAGTTTTTTAGTGAAAATGGAGTAGTAGCTTTTCAATTTCATATCCTCGCTGTAAGAAGGGAATGGAACTATTTCACCTCACAGAGACTGCATATAAAAACTGCAAATTGAGGAAACGTACCTCCATTGTAGGTTAGGTGTTTAAATGGTCAGATCAGTCATTGCCTAGCAGAGCCTATTTCTCTCCACTGGGCATAAAGGGATTCTAGCAGGGTTTACTCAGGCTCAGGCATCTATCTTTCTGACATTTAACTCAGGCAAGTGACTCCTGGGCCAAGGATGTTAAAAAACATGGTAATGAGTCATAGCAAACAACCAGGAAGAGAGATTTCATCTGAGTTCCACCAAAGGGCACATTTGACCCAAATAATTCTTGTAAATTTCAGTTGCTACTTCTATTCTGTTTGTTCAGAATACAGAAGCATCAGACTAAAGTAGAAGTGGTCATTGAACAAATGGATTGAATCAAGAAGAGGTTTAATGACAAATTCATTCATGCCTCTGAATGGTAAAAATAAATATTAATGTCCACTTGTTTTCCACGTTTTTGTTTCTTGTTTCTTTTTATTCCTGTTTTATTTATTTTAATATTAAAAAGCAATTATGTAGTTACAAGACACACTATATTTTTCTTAGTAAAGTGAGCCCAATTGTATTATTTGGATAAAAAGTAGTGATTTAACAAGTATGCAAAAAAAGCACAGGTAAAAGTTATTTGCAGATACAGTGTAGTCACTAACAAACCTGCATATTTTTCTAGATGTCATACATCCAAATAGCACAAAATTAAAAATGTTTTGAAATGTATGAGTTGTGTAAATCACAAGTTATGTCTTCATGGAAAATGGTGTCAGTCATGATGAGCTACATAAGGTGAGGTGAAAATTAAAGACTGATTGTGCTAAATTCATTCCTTATTAGATCTAGTCTCTAATTCTCTGTGAGAATGAGGAAACAGCCCTGGGAACAGAATGGATCACTTAAACATTTCAAGCAGGGACAAAGGAAGGAACCTCATGTCTCACATGCAGTGAAAACCTGCAAGTCATGGATGGTCAGAGAGAGTTTTTATTGGGATTATTTTTTCTCCTGTGCGGGAGGAGGAGACACATTAAATCTGAGGAACAACTGAAGAAACAGAGTGTTCAGTTTCACAAGTGGAAAGAAAGATCTTTTCAGAAAACAAAGAACCTCTAGAGAAAAAAAAGGCCAGAATCCAGGGGAACTTCTTATATACTGCGAGGATTAATAGAAGGAAGTGTCAATTTTGGTTGATAATAGCCTTCAATATAACAATCCTCTGTGGGATTTAATCATAACACTGATTTTAAAGTAAAGAACTTCCTATTTTTATCACATATCCAACATGATCTGAGAGGTATATTGAGGTTGAAAGAGACAGTATTAAAGTTAGAGGACAATGTTGTCACAAGCAGAAGATGATGTAAACTAGACAGAAATCAATGTAAGTGAAAAATGAGAAGATGGCTTCTATCCATCAAAGCAGTTACAATCTAAGCCAGTTTTCTGGGAAAACAGCAGTAAAAATCCTAGCCAGTTTAAAGATATCACTCTTCTAAAAGGATTATATGATGCCATTGTGTGTGTTAGAGATTAGACTAAATGATACAGGAGGTCTATACCCCTTATCTGACATTCAGAAATACAACAGTGCACACCCAATCCCAAATGACCTTCCTCTTTTGCAACCACAGATACAATGAAACATCTATATTTTACATTTTTTCTACATCAGAGGAAAAAGTTAAAGGAACTACATTGGCAAGCCAAGTGAAACAGCCAGGTGAACGTTTGGTTTGTTGATATAATGACATATGCATACCATTTCACACAATAATGTGTAGTTCCAGGTGGTGGAAGGCTGTAAACTGTCAAGTTAAATGAAATGACATGGATTAAAGGTAAGAGAAAACAAGTGGAAAAATCTACTTGAGCTTTCATATGTTCAGGATGCTATTTTTCTGCCACTACAAAGCAAATGGAATATTTGGCTAGTTTACTATAGATCTGAAATAATACAGAGGTGCATCTCCCCAGTGCTAATTGATGGATTCCACCTCAGGACACCAATCCCTCTCATTAAACCATCTATCACTATGTGCCACGGATGTGAACTCCTACAGCACTCTGAATGCCAACCTTGTAATCATTTTCCCTGTTACCCTGAAGTACCTGATTAGCAAGCTGCGGCTTTGCCTTTCACTCTCAGCTAACGTCGCAAACGCTGTTCAGGGGAGCACGGTTAGGTGCTGTGAAGCGCTGGCAGGCAAAGGCTCCCACAGGAACACTTAATAATTACTCTGATGGCAAAGCCGAGCGATGGCATCCTAAGCGGGGTGTGATTGCTGTGCAAAATTCAGCTGGGCAGAGGTGGGAACGTTTATCAAAATAACTAGGCTTTGGAAGGAATATGGCTCCTCCCACCTCTGACATCCTCTTGACAAATGCTGTAAATTAGCAGAGGTTTCTGAATTATGAAATAACTCACTGATGGCCCCAGATGGCTTCATCTGTGCTTGCACTGCTGCACTTTATGCTATTACATTGTGTCAGCTCAGAGTTAAATTCTGCACATAGGGCACATAAGAATATGAAGTGCCCTGACAGAAAAGTGTAACAGCTTCTCCCTGAACACTGCCTGAAGTGGTTTATTAGTGTAGGAGTTAAAGTAAATAAAAATTGGCCCTCTAAGAAATGCTAAAGCTACTGGCAGATAATATATTTTTCTTGAATATTTCTTAATAACAGTGCATACACTACAACCTTTTATTACTGTTAAAACCCACTGAGTTGTGGCATGTACCTACATTTGAAGCATAAGTGTTACTGCTTATTATTTTTCCTGCTATTTTTTATAATTGAAATTTCTTTGATGAAGAAATATCAATTACAAATATAGCAGGAAAAATCAGGAGCTGATGCCTTTTGTAATCTCACCAGCTACCAGAGTGAAAAAAAACAGTAGAATTTTTAACTTTATATTTTCTTCTATAGTTTATAGGCTGTTTTAAAAATTAACACACAAAAAAAAAGTTAATTAGAGAATAACTTTTTTAAAAAATAAAACCCATAAATGCATACAGATGTACTAAATACTGCAATTATGTACACACAAATAATCTACACTAATGTAGATTTAGACTTTATGAAAATATTACACTGCATACACAGTTTTCTCACCTAAACAGGAAGCTAAAATACGAGTATCATTTAGTACTCTAGTGAAAGCACGCAGTCACAAAGAGGCTGGAAGCAATATAGAAATTGATGTACAGCTGATTCATTTTCTACCAGCTTCCATTATAATTTTACCCTCTTGCAACGTTAATTGGGAAATTCAGATTAGCATCACTAATTTAAATGGAAATCTTAATAAATCTATCCCATTCCATTTATTTAGAAAATTTCTTTAATTTGAATGGAAAAAAATGCTATTAAACTCTCATAATTTTTATTTATCATGAAAATGAAGACAAACCTTTGTCAGAGAAATAATATAATCCCTAGATCACAATTAGATTCCTAACAGACTTATAGCCAAATTTTGACAGCATAAATTTCTCCTGTGCAAAAAGATGCTACTGTTCTTAGCTGCAGATCTACAGATCTTGGCAAATGTCCGCCACTTGGGGAAAAAAAAAAAAGAAAGAAACAAAAACATATAAATGTTTCAAAATTTTATTGTTCCAAGTTTTCTCTACTTCTTAGCAGTAAAAGAACAATCATTTTAAGGTACAATTATTAGACTTAATAAAAACACAGCGAGAAAGTAGAGAGTGATATACATTTTAGCCAATTGTATTTCCTGCAAAATATCAAATGCAACATTATTTATTTTCAAAGGAAGGAAAGGAAGGAAGGAAAGGAAGGAAAGGAAGGAAAGGAAGGAAGGAAAGGAAGGAAAGGAAGAAAGGAGAAAGGAGAAAGGAGAAAGGAGAAAGGAGAAAGGAGAAAGGAGAAAGGAGAAAGGAGAGGGGAGAGGAGAGGAGAGGAGAGGAGAGGAGAGGCGAGGAGAGGAGAGGAGAGGAGAGGA
>JAWLRI010000192.1:459515-514375 GCA_034781795.1 Crypturellus tataupa | reverse complement strand
AAAGAAAAGAAAAGAAAAGAAAAGAAAAGAAAAGAAAAGAAAAGAAAAGAAAAGAAAAGAAAAGAAAAGAAAAGAAGGCTGGGTAAATCCCAAAGACACTTAGTATGTTAAATGATTTATTTTTGCATTATTGCTTGAAAATGTTCTTGGGTTCCCTTCTATAAATGCTTATCATAAACAGCAGTTTCAAAGAAGTTACAAGATATATTTTACCTTGTGAGGACCTGGGAGACTGATATCTAACATTTACGGAAAAAAAATTACTCTTGCAATTTACTGGAAAACTCACCAGAGCATCTCTGGATTAGTTAGGAGGCACATCAATAGCAAGGGCTTTTAAATTCTTTTTATTTCTTTTTTCTTTCTTTTTTTTTAACGAAACATAGTTTAAAATTGGTTTAGTTTAATTCATTCTTACATCATTATTGGGATTAAGCATTCTGATGATGAAGCAGCATGCGATGGTTGAACCTCTCTACAAGTTTGTCCCTCCCTTGTCATACTTCTGTCCATCTGGCTCTAATAGTTTCCTGGCCATTTACTGAAAAAAAAAAAAAAAAAAAAAACAGTATACAGGAAATGCAGGAAACTGTTTTTGTTTGTTTGTTTAGTTTTCTAGAGGATTCTTCTGCTTGACTAGGAAGCTGAATACTCTTACTGAGAACTAGCTAGCCGCTAACACTGAACATTCAAACAAGAGGCTCTAGACCACTTGCTCTCTGTCACAGGGCTTAGGAAGTATCCTGACAACAACACCATAAATAAGAGCTACCCCATTAACACGGAGTAACCTTCAGACAATCTGGCCTAAGCGAACCTTGGAGGTTTTGGGTGACAGGATAAACCAGGATAACTAAAAGAAAGGCCTGTCCCAGCCCCACCATCAGGTTGTTACTCTCTCAATCTCGACTGGTTTAGGCACCAGATTCTGACTTGTTCCAGTTCACAGGTATTTAGTTCGAGCACTCAGTGAAGTGTGTGGGCTCCAAACTGCAGTGGCTCAAAGGCCTTTTCTGTATTAGGTCCTTGCTCCAAAACAGTTTTAAGAACGGTGGCTGGGTAATACCCAACTCATGTAGTTTAATTCACCAGAACACATTAACTGATTTTTTTTTGCTCCCTCTAATCATAATCCAAGACTCTTTTGTAAGTAATAAAATAGTAGTACCTTTTTTTTCAGCTCATTAATAAACTGGTAGAAAATAGAAAGCAATTCGCTGAGAAGACAATATCTAATTTGGCACTGTTCAGCACAATTAGTAGGGTTTGCTTAAAAGAGATTCAAAAATAGAAAAGCAAAATCTCTGTAGTAAGTACTGCTAGCAACTTGCATTTTATTATTATTTTCATTTTACAGCACCTCAAAGTATTGTAGCTATGTGCAGTACAAAGGGAATACAGCCATTGTTTAAAGATGCTTTGCAATCTCAAGGTAGCAACGAAAACACTGAACAAAATTTAATTAAGTTTGACTGTATGTTGCAGCATGTAGATGGATGTCCTGGGGAGCAGGCATGTGTGTAGGTTTTCTCTTGTGCCTGCCACACGCACACCTCTGCAGTTTGCATGATGGGTTGTATGAAGCCAAGATGCATCACTGTAACCGTGGCTGCTGTGAACAACTCCTTCCCTGTCCACACTGTACCTGCCACAAGTTACAATACTTGGAAACAGAGCTGCTTCCTATCTATGTGGCAGACATCATTTTGTGCTGAAGAAATAAATACGGGGATGCCCCTTTCAAGAGCATGAAGCACATTTTAAATTGTAAAAGATGAGATGTTATTTTCTTCAGGATAAAAAAAAAAATCAATACTGTTTGTAACACAATAACCATAAAAGGATCCCACTAGAGAGCAGAACTGCTACATGTCTGGGGGACTGTGAGTGCAGGGACAAGGCCGACTCTCAGATATACATGAGCATACAAGACAGGTAAAACTGTCATTTTAATGAAGCATGGAAGGGCAAAGGCGGGATTCAGCTCTTAAGTATCTAAGAATTAGGTGTTTTCTCTGTGATAGTTATTTGAATTCTCATCATTGTCAAGAGTGATGGGAAGATTTAGCCTAAGGGTCAGTTATTCCACTGTAAAATGCATCTCCAGAGCAGGCTGGATATTATGCTCTTAGTCCCCTGCTTTCTTCATTGCTTACAAAGCAGGTCTAGTAGACTAGCTCCGGGTAGACAATTTTCAGAGAAATATAGTGAAGTGAGCTGTGTACAGGCCTAAAAGTCCTACGTAAGGTCACAAAACAAGCTCATAGAAGAATAGAATCACATGCTGTTCATTCCCAGTTAGTGCATAAGAGTTTTTCAAAGCAATAAAGTGTATATGTATTCACACACAATTTATGTATAGGTGTAGATGTATGTACGTATGTAAATATATATGTATGCATATATATATGTAAAAAATAAAGCATTGTCCTGTGCTCTTTCAGTTAACATAGTGAGAGAGATTAAATAAAGATGGATTTTGCAATGCAAAGCCATATAAAAGGGCTGCAGTATTTCTATAGCTGTCTTGCTGAGGCATACGAGTTCATTGTAATTCACGCATGAGGAACATCAGCTGGAAATGAACTTAGCTTTCTCTGTCCCAAACTATTAAACAGAGTCACCGCTGAGCAAATGTCTAACTGGAGATTTCTTTAACACCAACAAATGTTCTGGTGGTGTTTTTGGTCTATGTCTTTCCTTCTGGGAAAGGGGAATGCTGCAGTGCCGATTCACAGCAGGATCTTTTGATGCAGATTAGGAATGCCTCAAAACTGCCTCAAATCAGACAGAACATGCAACATGGATCTGGCCCCAGGAATCATGAAATCAGTGTAGATGGAGCGCTGAATAATAGCTACTTCCTCAGCTGCCACTCTATGATTAATTGACCTTCTGATTTGCCAAGAGCTTGGAAACATCTGAAAATCCCACTGTGCTTGATTAAGGTGGGTCATAATGTAAACTAAAAAAAAAAAAAGAAAAAAAAATAACAAAAGCTCAGTGAATTTAAAACTAAAGAAAGAAAAAAAACTGTTTCAAGAATATATGAGGTGGTTTAATGGTACTGCACTCCAGATTCCAACTTCAAATGCGTTCCTCTTGACAAAGCATGGCAGAATAAAGAGAAAGCCATGGAAATGGGTGAACCTGCATTCTTTTCCTCCTGCAAAAATGCCTTTAGGGAGCAGCTGGGTTCACCTCTTCCTGCCAACTCATGTGAGTCGTGGAGGTGCAGCACTTAAAACAGCACACCCTTTATGTTATTGTGTGCATAATGAAGTTAGAAATGATACCCAAACTGAGTTCATCCTCACTGAAACATAAGAACCATTGCCCTTCTTTTCAAGAATCTAGGCAGGTTCTCTATAGAGCCAGGTCTGGAGCCTCCAGTCAAAGGTCAAGCTCAAGCCACTGATCTGCAAAAAGGCATCTATGAAGCTGTTTGAGAATTTCAGCTGCACAGACTGTGGGCTGTTTGGGGAAACAAATGAAAAAGCATTCTGTCCCTGTCATAGGCAAAACAAGTCTTGGGAAATTCCACTTAATTCACTGCCAATTACCATTAACTTTCAATTAGTGATTTCTGTATTGAGAAACAGAGCCAGAACAGCTAAATGAGCACTTGGAGAAAGCATCTTTCCTCCCATTTCCCCAGGCTCAGCATCAGTCACACACCTCTCTGACATCCCTCCTGGTCTCAACTGCCACTGCTTTTGCTTGGGACCATTGCCAACAGGTAGGGAACCAGCTGGAACTGCCTGGAATCATCTCGAACTAGCCGTAAGTGGTAAAGGGCTCCTTCTCTGGAGAAGTTCAAAACCCGCTTGGACGTAGTTCTGTGCCACATGCTCTAGGTGACCCTGTGTGTGCAGAGGGGTGGGACTAGATGATCTCTAGAGGTCCCTTCCAACCCTAAGCATTCTATTCTATGATTCTCTTCTAGGGCAGCTCCCCGCCTCCTCTTTCACCTGGCTGGAACCCTGTTGGCGCCATTGAGGTCACAGAATCATAGAATGGTTGAGGTTGGAAAGGACCTCTAGAGTTCATCTAGTCCAACCCCCCTGCTCAAGCAGGGACACCCAGAGCACGTGGTACAGGGTGGTATCCAGGCAGGTTTTGAAGATCTCCAGAGAAGGAGACTCCACAGCCTCTGTGGAGGTCAGAGGTCTCTCTCAGCCTGTTCCAGGGCTCTTTCACCCTCACAGTAAACAAGTTCTTCCTCTTATGAAGGTGGAACTTCCTGTGTTTCAACTTGTAGCCATTGCCCCTGATCCTGTCACTGGCCACTGCTGAGAAGAGTTTGACCCTATACTCTTTGCATTCTCTCCTCAGACATTTGTCAGCGTCCGCGTGTGAGGTTTGCAGGCCAGGGCTAGCACTAGGCTGCAGGTCTTCAGGCCTGGCCAACGAGCCGATGCTCCCGAGCGCAATCTGGGACCTCCCCGGGGAACCGTCTTGTCTCACCCTCCGAGATCCTGGATCCTCTGCGATGTCCGGTCGCGGGCCGGAAGGAGGACGCCGCCACGCCGGGGCACTCTCTCGGGCCGGCCCAGTTGAGCCGGACCCACCCAAGGTGAGGAGGTCGTGGGGATGCGCCGCAGGGCTTCAGCCGCACTGACGGCGCCCTATATGCAGATAGGCAGCACCGACTGCCTAAACACCCGGATGGTTGACAAAAGACCAATGTGGTTCAGGGTCAACCGACGACTTTATTACAGCTAGCATAAGCTTTTATATGACGAACGGTAGGAGGGATGATGGGAGGAGGGAGATACATGATTGGGTGAGGGCTGTTGCCAAGATGTCCTCATTGGCTGCGCTCTCCTGTCACACAGTGGGTTGGCCGGAGGGGCTCACTCCGGCCCCCACCTTTGGGGAGCTCCTAGCCCCCACCTTCAGGCTGCTAGAATGTTCTTCCATGGGTGTGATGAACCACCCGGTGCTCTACAGGACTGCTCAGACAGGCCAAGTGGCATGACTGAGCATGCGCAGGCACCAGGGGTCACCTGGAGGGCAGCCCGAGGGCTACACAGACCTAGGCCTCACCTGAGGCCCGTAAAGATCTCCCTATGTCCCCTAACAGGTATTTATACATATTGATCAGATTCTCTCCCTTCTCTTCTCCAGGCTAAACAGGCCCAGCTCACTTAGCCTTTCCTCATACGATAGATGCTCCAGTCCCTTCATCATCTTAGTGGCTCTCCGCTGGACCCTCTCTAGAAGCTCAATGTCCTTCTTGTCCTGGGGAACCCAGAACTGCCCCCAGTACTCCAGGAGCAGCCTCTCCAGAGCTGAGCAGAGGGGCAGGATCCCCTCCCTCCACCTGCTGGCAACGCTCCTCCTGATGCAGCCAGGATCCCATTGGCCTTCTTGGCCACCAGGGCACACTACTGCCTCATGGTTAACCTGTTGTCAACCAGGACTTACAAATCCCTCTCCGCGGAGCTGTTTTCCAGCAAGTCAGCTCCTACTCTGTACTAGTGCCTGGGGTTATTCCTCCCCAGGTACAGGATCACACCCTTGTTGAACCTGCGTTTCTCTCTACCCAACTCTCCAACTTGTCTAGGTCCCTCTAAATGGCAGCACAGTCTTCTGGCGTGTTCTCCGCTCCACCCAGTTTGGTATCGAGCACACTTGCTGAGGGTGAACTCTGTCCCCTCATCCAAGTCCCAAAAACCAGACAAAAAAAAGTGGCAAAAAAAGCCTCAGATTGTGTGAAGACCAGAGAAAAACTTAAGATTTTGAGGGCCAAAGAAAGAGATGAGAAACTGTGAAGAAATACATAATCCCCGACTGTAGTTTTCTCCTAGGTTCTAGAAAATGCAGCTTGCACACCCTTAGTAAGCAAAGAAAGATTATGTCCCCCCAAAATAACTACCAATTTTTCCTTCTGGAGGAAACAGCCCACAGATTCCCAAATCCTGGCTCACCATATGGGTTCTACAAAACAAACAGAAAGACCTCTAAAGGGCCCAAATAAAAAACAAACAACTTAGCAGAATTTTTATGTAAAAAGAGCAGTAGTGGTATAGAGACATATGTGTGGCTGTCTAGGCTAAAAGACAAGCTGTCAATGAACTGAAGTGTAAGATATAAAATGAAATAAATTCAGATTAGAAAATTGTCAGCTTTATGCTGATGCTGTACTGCAGAGTTGATACCCGGAGTCCTAAGGACAAGATCCTCTTCCATTCCATCTGAAGGTGAGGATTTCAGCAGGGACATCATGTGATCATAAACATATTAAGGGATTCATTGCTAGAAAATGTGTTTGAAAAAACACCCAAAACCCAAAGAACAAAACCACGAGCCCACCAAAATGATAAATAGAAATTGTTAAGAATCCAGGAATCCAGTGCTGCATTTTTAAAAAAAAAAGTCATTTTAGCTAACATAAACGAGTCCCCTCGCCCTCGCAAAAAAAAAAGAAAAATTAAAAGTAATGGTGACAAGATTATTTCTGAGAGTCCTAAAAGTAAAAGGAGCATAACCAATTGAACCTTCGTTATCTGGGGAAAATGCGCATCTGGTCTATCAAACTACTGAACATGCTTCAATGACGTTATCATCAAAATTAATCTCCCTATGATCAGCTGAGTCTGAGCATTTTTTCCTCATTTTTGTATTTTAACTTCTTTCAGTATGGGCATGAAATGAGAGGATGCGTGATCATTAAGCGCTGTAATGTCTATGCCTCTCTCTTTAACAAGATAGGAAAGTAGCTGCTTGTATTTCAGCAGCTTTGAGTACCAATTCAGCACTCACATAAAAACTTTTCCAGGACACAGGGATCGTTTAGAAAGAAATTCAGTCCGCAATTTTGATTATGAACATGCATGCCAGTGGTCCTGTCCAGTGCATACTGCTTTCAAACTTATTTTCAGGAATGTTTTATAGTTAATAGAGTAATGTTCTTCCCATCACTGTGATATTTGTAGGACGGCTGTCCTTGGTAAGGTCTCTAATGGGATAAAACAGCTAAAAAGGGCCATCTGCCTTCAACGGTTCTTCTGATGATGGTTCTGGTAAAGTATGCTGTTACCATCAGCGGCCAGCTGGCCTCTTACATCATTATATGTTACAAATGTTTTACAGCAAGACAATATAACATCAAATGACATTTTAAAAAAATGTATCATAGTGTGCTTTGGATTCTGAAAGCATCCTTACTGGGCAGGAATGGCTGTGATTCTTAAGACAGTCTGTCCAGGTTCAGATGTGTTTATGCAAGCCTCATAATTCTAACTTTGGGTATATTCCATCTTTCCAAAAATGTAATGATCCATTTCATGCATAGAAAAAATACTAATGGGAGAAAAATGTCTAACAGAAGTTGATATTTTGGCTTTGAATATAAATAAAAGGTTTAATGCTAGCAGAATTTGGCTCATGGTTCCTTGTTTTTGCTTAATGAAATGTAACTTTCTGTTTGTATGTCTTTGCTTTGAAATATTTGATATGATAAAAAATATTTATATGCAACAAAGGAGAAGTGATCCTGGAAAAATTAGAGGTTGAGAGCCACTGTCTTACATATCTTCTATAAAACCATGTCTGACTCAATTAAAAATTGAGCATTTTTAGTTTTCCTTTTAGAATGCTATGCAGTAATCACCAAAGAAAACTCAATCAGATAAGAAGCAGAAAACTGGCATTTGGGAAATTCCATATGAAAATTTCAAGTAATAGAACTACAGGGATTATGTTATTCTCTGTTCCCCCTTCAAATCCTCTGTTATCTCTGAATGATATTTAAGCCATATGTTACTACACCTGAATTGGTATTAAAGTCCTCAGAAAGTTAGTGGTAATAGCTATGATGATGACTTATAAAATGCAAAGTTAACAGTTTTTCTATAAAATTCAGAATAGTGCAACTGGCATTGTTAAAGGAACCATTACAGAAGCACTCACTACCACTGCCTAGTCCCACTTTACTTTCCCTAGTAGGCTGCTGGCAAAAATAAACATTTAAAGCTCCTGAAAGGAGGTAGAAGTGGATTTTTTTTATAACAATAGGCATTTTAGTGTTCATAATATTGATCAAGACAAAAAAAAAAATAGACACAAATTAATACACATGTGTGTGGAGAATACACATCATTTTCAGTAAGACTGGGGTTAGTTTATGACCTACATCCTACAATCTTTAGTTTTTTCTCATGAAAAATTCCCTTTGAAATCAGCTGATCTGCAGCTATACAGTTGAACTGGAAGGGAGTTTCCCTTTGAAAATGTGTAAGCAAAGAAGGGGTTTACATTCTTTGAAAGCAATGAAAAAATAGTCTTGAGATACCGTAATTTCTTTGACACTGTAGTACTGGTACTCTAATGAGAAAAGGAGCCAAAGAGGATAATTGAACCCTTTATTTTGTAATGAACAAAAGAAAGAAATCTGTTTAATTCCAAAAGTAACTCCAGATAGCAAAACAAAGATTTTCTTCATATTTAAGAAAAAAAAACCACTTTGAATTAAAGAAATGTTTAAAATATCCTGAGATAAAATGTCCTGTCTTGATATTTTAGCAAAGTTCTGCCTGTGTATGTTCTGAATAGGGCCATCGCAAGCTTCTGATTAATATTATTTTTTAACGGAAGACTCTCCTTGCTGAAAACTAAAAAATGAAGATTCCCTTAAATATCGTATAAAATATATGAGTAACTACTCTGCTGTTTATTTTGTATATTTGAGACCATTCTTTTTTTAAACAACAACTAAGTGCCTTGAGGAATAGTGGCTCAACCAGTGTAAATGCATATATATACAGTCACTTTACCTTATTGTGATGCATTTTACAGGTCATAGTTATTTCTTTCTTTTCAGAAGTGCCTATAATGCAGTAGGTGCTATTCGGATATAGAAAGGGGCACATTCCTGGCTTGTTTCTTTTTACAAAATTGAAATATCTCTGCGGTTCTGTGTCTGAAAATAATAGCATATACAATGATGCCAGCTTTTTCTTTTTTATTCTTTTTGTTTTTTGGAAGACTATCTTGGTTGGACAGAGATCTCATTTTATGGTTTTGTTTGTTTGTTTAAATGGTGCTATTCAGCCATTCTGTAGTGTTGTGCAGGGAAATGGTGGCAATGTATCGGCAAGTAGGTTTCCACATTTAAGTTCAAAAGGGGCATGATCATATTTCTGTATCGATTTCATAGATTATAGAAATTACAGAATCACAGAATGGTTAAGGATGGAAGGGTCCTTTAGAGATCATCTAGTCCAACCCTCCTGCTCCAGCAGGGACACCTAGAGCACATGGCACAGGGTGGCATCCAGGCAGGTTTGGAAGATCTCCAGAGAAAGAGACTCCACAGCCTCTCTGGGCAGCCTGTGCCAGGGCTCTGTCACCCTCACAGTTCTTCCTCATATGGAGGTGGAACTTCCTGTGTTTCAACTTGTAGCCATTGCCCCTGGTCCTGTCACTGGCCACCATGGAGAAGAGCCTGGCCCCATCCTCCCTATAATCACCCTTCAGGTACTTGAATGTGTTGATCAAATCTCCTCTCAGCCTTCTTTTCTCCAGACTAAACAGGCCAAGCTCACTTAGTCTTCCCTCATACGACAAATACTCCAGTCCCTTAATCATCTTCATGGCTCTCCGCTGAACCCTCTCTAGAAGGTCAATGTCCTTCTTCTACTGGGGATCCCAGAACTGCACCCAATACCCCTGGCAGGCCTCACCACAGCTGAGGAGAGGAACAGGATCCCCTCCCTTGACTTGCTGGCAACGCAGTTACTAGTTTCCTATTGATTTGGTGCATGTGTAAGTGAAAGATACCTAGTTTTGATTAAAAGATTTCAATATTGAAATCATTTTGTTTTATGACATTGTGTACGTTGCTTATTCCTAGTGTGAATTTACTAACATTGGCTTTCAGCAATAGATTTTGTACGTTTTGCTCTGTTTGCACTACTCTTCACTTTTCACATAACTCTAGAGGCAATGATACAGATTTCTCCAAAAATCTAGATGGCCTGTGTTAGTGTTCACCTCTCTATAGAAAGAAAGACATCTTCACATGCTGTATGAGAGAATTTTGATATTTTCTGCAGAGCTTTAACAAAGATATGGATTAAGTCTGGACCAGTGACAGACCCAAACACAAACTATTAGAAAGCTCTTTATTGGTGATTACTTTTATGAGATCTCAATCACTTAATAAAAATTAATAAGTGCTGTAGAAAACCTGTGAGTAAGTCTATATAAAAATGTGTATGCTTGCCACCCAGGTGGCGAAAGTTTGTAGCTTTTTGATTTCTAATGAAAACCTTGTAAACAATAAATCCACAATATTACCAGCAACTCCTAAACAGATCTTAATACAGTTTTGTACTGTGAAATGTCTCTGCAGTATACGCTACCAGCATGAGGGGAGAAAAACTTTGGAAAGCCTCTTGTCTTGAAAGTGCCATCAACATTGCTCTTGGCTAGACTTTGGTTTTAGTCACATTTTCAATGACAGTGTTGCATTTCAAAATCCGTATGTTCTCTTTACGCTTGTACCAGTTCATGGCATGTAAAAGAAACTGACTCCACTTGACATGACAAATTTCACCCCCTTGTGGCAGCTGACATTTTTAATTCAAAAGCAGTGAAGAGTGCTAACAAAATGAGGTAAAAAAGGAGATTCACATCACTACCAACTTCAAGGATTCTGTGTTAACCGTGTGAAGCTTTACTGATGTGAGTTTGCAACAAGTCATATCAGAATCCACTCCTGAAGCATTTATAGTTAATACATATATATGTATGTATGAATAAGTTGATACATTGTTAAATGCAACTGGACATAACAATATAAGTTCAATGAAAAAGACTACTCCTTCCAAATGTAGGAAATTATGTTTTTCTACGACACTCAAGTCATTTGTTGAAAGTACAAAATAGTAGAGCTGGTAAAGCTGTTAAGAAGAAAAGATGATCTCTTCAACACTGGAGGAGCACTGTGCTTGCAAATACCCCAGCTTTAAGGGTATATTAAAATTAGTTGAGTTGGTTGAATTAGTTGATTACTTGATTAGTGGAAAAGTATCAAGACCAAAAGAACAGGTATCAGACAAAAGACAAAAGACAAATACTGGAAAAAATAAGTGCAGAGAAGTGTCCATGGAGGAGAAGAGAGAAGAAAGAATGGAGGCACAATGAGAAACATAGCTAGAATCATGTTAAGTCTAAGAGAAGGATAGAAATGAAAAGATTGGTATTTTTTGCAGGGCATGATTTTTCAAAGATGAGAAAACATACAGGGCATGCTGGATTTAGGTAGTTTCTACAAAACTGTGTGTTACAGCTTTTTTTTTTTTCTTTGCTTTTTTACTTTTCACAAATATATATATATATATAGTTCATCAGGAAGTAAATATGTATAATCCTTCAAATGCCTGCCAAATATTACCTATTTTGATGTTCTTACAGATTATCACATATACAGTGTATCACCCCAAATTTCTTTTTGTGGCCAGGTATCGTTAACTTTTGCTGTACAATCTATGCTTCCGTCACCCTTTCCTACAAGCTATATTGGCACTGGTAAAGGTCGGTATGTCCTTTATGTGACAGCTTCAGATAAGTAGGCACAAACTGATGGAACCCACTTTTATATTTATACACACTGTGGCATTGCTAAGAGGGCACTGAAATCCTGGAATACTTAATCAGGATGTACATTTGGTGTTTCCTCAGTTTGTTTCACACATACCCACAATTCACACTTACCCTATTTTTAATGTTGTATGTTAGGTCCTGTGAGGCCACCTAATTTTCAGCCTCTTCTTTTGCTAGTTCCATTTCTTCCATAATAGTGTTTTGGCACTTGCCTGATCCATCTATCTATCAAAAGCAATTTTTAATCTGGAAAGCTCCTGTCTTTATTATTATTATTATTATTATTTCCTGGATTAGTTTCCTGTTTGTTTTGAATAAGCTGAATGAATCAGCTTAAACAACAATCTAATAAATGATAGACACCAAAGAATCAGACATCACAGAAGTGGCAGAGGTGCAGATCAGTGTAGATCAGGGAAGGAAGAATGGGAAGGAAATAGGAACAGATCTCCCATTGTGGTTGTGGGAGACGAGAATTCAGGTAAGACTCTATTATGAAATCCCATCTTTCGGTTGAAGGGGGACTTCTGTTCCTTGCCTATTTAGTTATTCAACTTTTGTAAGCACCCTTTTGAAATTTTCAATACCATTTTTCATAGTACCATAAGACTGTACCTAAAATCATGTTTTTCAGAACATTTAATCAAGTGACAAACTCTACCCTTTACCACAGCGGAGATGTTGTATCTAAAAAAAACACAGACCTTATAGCTGAGATGCCATGTTTGAGAACTGCTTTTCATGACAATAATGTTTCTGAAAGGTGAGAATAATAATCTAAAACCAATACAGTTATTTACTCCATTGCATACAAATAATTATGTGCCAGTATCCATCTTACAAGTAATCAAGATTGCAGTTGTGTTCCAGTTTGCATTATAGCAAATGATAAGTCTCCCAGATATTCCTACAAATACTTTCTCCTGCTTTACAAAATTCTTTGCTTCTTCATCTCTGTCCAAGATCTGGACAGAGATATGTTTTCTTCCACACCTTCTGCAGTTTTTCTTATTCCCACCTTTGTAGTCTTTTCCTTTTGTTTTATTGACTCTTCCTGTGAGTTCACAGTTTGGTAGCACAGTTACTTCATACAATCTGGTCAGCTTCTGTTCTATAGTCTGGCAAACACTTTTTTTTTCTCTCTCATTTTAATTCAGGATTTCCTATCAGTATTTTTCTCAGTTTCTGATTCTCGTTATGAGAATAGTGGTTTCCATGAGACTCCACAGACTGCGCATTTAGCTTGATAGACTGAATTCTCTTATAAATGTCCTCAGAGTAGTTCCATCATTTTATTTTTTTCAGCTTCCACAAAGTTCATTATTTTAGGTGTGCAGTATTTTTTGAATACTGGGCCTTTGCATCCTTTTCTTTTAAGAAATCTCAGGTCTCCGCATCAACAAAATTAGACTAAATCTTTTGGCAGCATTCACTTTCCTGAAGAGACAAAACTCTCACTTGAACCACTTCCAAGCAATAGAAAAAATCCCACCTTAAATTTATTGGTTTGATTTGACTGAAGGTCAGCCTTTTGGGGGGTCCAAAGAAGAGTGGAGACCTTGCCATTAACACCACGTGTTAACCTGACCTCCTGCTTTCCCACTGCTCCTTCGTCATTCAGCCATTTTCTGTTTTGAGTTGGCTTTAGGGAGAACTCACAGACAGCGCAGTTCCACACAGCGTATTATAGTGTTCAGCAAATTAAATATATTCTCTCCATTTTTGTCCTTTCTGGAGTACTGTGCCCCTGTCTGCTGCGCTGTCCTTGAAATGCAATGTGAAATGAGCTCTCTATAGTGCAGCTTGGCAGAAATCGATAATAGAATTATGCCAGCACATAGGACAGGCTGCAAACCTCGCAGTTCAAGGCAGGATCTCAATGTATGTCATGATGAACGCTGAACCCTGGAAAAGAGATGTGTCTCTCTAGTTAACCGCTTTGGTTCTGGCTGCTATGTTCAAAGAAAGGCTGTGATACTGGAAAAGTACTGCAATGCATCACCTCGTGATTTCTAGCTTTTATATGTACATTTCCTGACTAAATAAGCAGACTTTAACTCACTGGGAATACAAGCCTCTGCTTTATTACTGCACTGAAAATGCTCAGATGAAAGCATCTAGTGATAAGTACTTTGGAACCTGTTTGTGTGTTCCTACAAGGGAGGAGACTAATCTGTCACAGTAGATGAAATCTCAATCAATTTTGCTGGCTTTTACATCAATTTACTAAGTAATCTGATTAAAACCTCAAAGTCTTTTCATTAAGATGTTTAATGAGTTGTCCTGGGCAGAGAGTAATACTAACAGAAAAGGTGTTAGGACTCATGGTTCATTCTGGGTGCAAAATTATTGAAATGGATAAATAAAGCTAATAGAAAATGTTCATAAAGTGATTTGATGTCCTGTGTTACTGTCCATGAAGAGCCATGAAGAGGCACAATTCACTAGAACAGGTGATTTTCAAGGGAATTAATTATGTAAAATAGAAGTGAATATTTTAATCATAATACACTGGGTCAAATTCTGTCTATGTACCTGGATCCTTAACCCTTCTGTAGTAATTTTGTGCCATAAAAAAAGCACAAATCATTTTTACAGCCCTAGAGGAATTTCCAATTACTGCATAGATTGCAGAAGTAGATTGCCTTTTTTTTTTTTTCAACGAAATGTTCACTTATTGTAAAATGTTAACAAACTGAAGCCTAAACTGTTGGATGGAAAGGACTGCTTTGGACAAATTACTTGAGTATATTATTTGAATATAGATGTTGCACATTTATGCTAATATTTATCTCTTGAACAAGTCTGTTCCCAGAAGATGAAGACAAGAATTTGCATTTTCTCAATTTCTGTTTTCATCAAGCATTTTGCTGTTACATTCAGAGGTTTTATATGCGAGTGATTAGGTATCTCAGGACCACACTTAGAGTACAGTTAAAAAAAAAAAATTGTTTCCCATAGGGGCCTTTTTTGTTAACATGTTAAACAGCTACGGTAGGAACAAGGAAAGGATATTTCTCCTGTTTCCACATCTCTGTCCTCGCTTTTAGACACAATCCCACATAACCCCTTAGGTGTAGCCCACACTGTAACTCAGCTTCTACAGGAAAAACAAGAAAACAAGCAAAGGCATCAGTAGATGTCCCTAGGCAAGCAGCAGGCTACCTCTTCAGCCAGTTCTACAGCTGAGGTTTGAGGACTGGAGTTACGTGCAGTTAAAGTAAAAAAGTAAGAGCAACTTTGTTAGGGTCAGGCAATAGTCAGAAATCCTCTTCAGGAGAGAGGGGAAGAGAAAAAGTTAGACCCTTGTTTCACCTTAAGACATCACTTTCTTGGTTATCTTCCCTGAATCCTGCCACTGAACTGAGCCCTGCAGGCTGTGATCCAGCTTTGTCATATCCCTTCCCGTTTCCCTTCCCCTTCCTGACTTAATCACCATGAGGTACCCTCAAATAGTTCATGGCACCTCTGCCTGCCCTGCGGGCTCTTTCCTGCCAAGCCAGGCCGAGGAGGAAAAGCAGGAGAGCCCTGTAGCACTGGGCCCTCCCATAGCAAGAGTTCTTCTGCCTTAGAGACCTGCACTCCCCCATGCAGACCTTCTAGCAGGGCTGCCAAAATGCCTCAGTACGGAGCCATATCCCAGGGAGAAGGCAGGGATGCATCCAAATTGCTTTCATCTGAAAACATCCAGTTTAACTGCAGCAAATCAATCCTGATTACCACCAGGTGGGTTTCAGATGGAAATCTGCTCAGCTTGCTGACAGTTTAGCCACCTCCCAGGTCCTGAGGCAACCTGCTGGTGCTGCTAGAACTTCCTGCCTCTTGGGGAGCCCACCAGGCACCCAGCCAAAAATGTCCCTTTGATGGCGGCTTCCAGGTCCTGCAGTTCTCCCATTCCCTGGATGTTAAAGGCTCCTCTGCTGCCCATCGCACATGCTTCTCCAGGCACAGGGGATTCACAGACCTGCTGGTAGGCTGCCAGTGAGATGAAATTACCAAATATATTTTCATTTCCATTTTTCCAGATGGGCTTCTTTTTCTTTCCTGCTCGACCTTCTGAGATGAATCCAAATGAACGTATAGTTGGAAATGTGAATGCCCTGGGGCTTGCAGATTCCAGTTTTTGCACAGATTAAGTTAAAATCTTAGTTCGGGGTTGACACCTCAACTGCTGATCAGTTTGGCAGATGGAATGGTGTGAAATCTGCAGCACTGAGATTTTCCAGGGAAGGAAATGCTGTAGAAAGACTAGAGAGACAGCCAAGAAAAACAGAGAAGGAAGAAAGGAGGATGGGGAGTTAAAAATCAGAGAATTCAAGGTAAGAAAAGGGCATAGTTTTTTAACAATATTTTAAACTAAAAGCCAGTCTTGTTTTTGTGGTTATTCTTTCCTTTTCCCACTATAAAAATGCTTCTCTTCTTTTTCCAGCTTAAAATATGTATGAAAAAGGGCTTTAAATACATTTAGGAAAGGTTTGCAAAAGTTTTGTTGTGTTAAGCCCACTCTAATTAGTGTCCTGGAGTGCGAGAGAATTTGCCAATAAAGTCCTGAATAATAAGAATAAGAAAGTTGGAGGTTCGTCTGCTTCTCAAAGACAACGGCCTTGATTGCTGTGCAGGTCGCTGCTTGCTGTCACAAGGAGTGCTGTGGCAGTAGGTTGGTGCTATTCTAGCATGCTAAGCTTATATTCTGCTTTCTGGATAATAATTAAGATGGAATTCTGCCTTTTTATAAAGTAAGTTTGACTTTGCTCGCATAAATAAATCAAATAGGAGGGGGGAAAAAAGAGAAAAAAAGTTTTTTTACACAGGGACTTTTATTTATGCTTGAAAATGAAGGTGTAAAAAATGAGGCCACGTTTTAAAATCTGTCTCTGTGCAGTCTCAGGGCCAAATTACAAACTCATTTATATTCTCTCCTAACATCATGTCAGGAAAACACGTATAATTTGTACAACTCTTTTTTTTCTTTGTGAACAGCTCCAAGTTCTGTCTCTGATTATGTCATTCTGTTCCTAGTTCTCCAAATGCAGAGCTCCAAGCAGAAAAAAAGAGCAGATTCAAAATAAATATAGGAAAGAAAAGGATTGTGCTTTCTTTATTCATCAAAAATTGAGGTAGAGAGGGAGTGGGAGGAGCACAGGAAAAAAAAATCCATTTTTTTCTTTGAATCTTTTTTTTTTTTTTTGTATAGTCTATCTACGATCCTTTTCAAATGTGAAATGCTTTTGATTTCAAAAAATATTAAATACCAAATTAATTTAGTAAGTTCATTTTAAAGTATTTGCAACTCTTTGATATGTATTCAAGAATCCAAAAGTAGGCCAGATCCTGAGTTTGGCTATTTAAATGCAGTTTAAATGGCTTCAGCAGAGCTGCACCGATTTACACCAAATTAAAATTTGACCTACAGTTCCTAATATGTTTTGTGAAAAGCTCTGTAAAGAAAAGTCTGGACTTCTCTAAGAATCTGTTCCATTTTCTTGGCTTAAAGTTGCACACATGTTTTCTCACTTAAACTTTGCCTCATTTGGCTTTGGTTTTCTATGTAGCCTTTGAAACTGTTTCTAATGGAAAAATGCAGCTGTTAGCAAGATTTCCTAAAATGTACATGGAACTAATTTTCCAGGCATTTCTCTCAAGTACACTGATGTATCTAAGAAGAATTTATGCCAAAAGGATTTTTAATGTAACCAAATATATATATATTAAAAAAAAGAGAAGACAGTTCTGTTGGACACTAAGTGCAACATGAAGGAAAAAGTGACCTATTCACATTTACACAGTTGCTTTAAATTTAAGTTTCTAAAAAAAATTTCTAAAATTTCACAAAGTTATTTTACAGTAAATCTGTAATTTTTTTAAAGTATGTGAATTAAGATAAACTCATGAAAAGGGTGTCTTAGTGTGAAGTGATCTAGAATTGCATAAGCATCATCATGGAACTTGACTTCATCTCTCCACATCAGGTTTTTAAAGGCACAGATAGCCAAGGCTATACAATCCTCAGTATACCGTTCTCTCTGAGATTGTCTCATGCATTTAGTTAAATTTTAAAACCTCGGTCTACTCTTGGTTGTGAACTGGTTCACAGCAAGTGAGGATGTGTTTTAAACTGTCTGGGCAGATTCTTTCTAGTCCTTACTTTGAATTGCAACTTGCAGCTGTTAAAACTTCAAGCAAATAAGTAAGACAGACTGGAAGGCCCTAGTTCTTTGGATTAGTGAGATATTATACCACAGATCCAAAGTTGTGCAGAATCAGACTTTCATTTCTCTATTAATACCATCAGTAAAATGTATTTGAGATACTGTCTGGCCTCTGTAACTGAGATATATAAACAGTTCATGAATTTTAATGTTTATCCTCATTACAACGCAGAAAGAAAAGTGCTATGATTTCTATTTTATCAAAGAGTAATTGAAGGCACAGTTTCATGCTAACAGAAATGTGGTTTGATAGTAAACTGCTAGAAAGGAGTAGTCCCATTCCACCTTTTACACCATCTTGTTTTCTGCATGTTTCTTCCCTTATGCATATCTGAGAACTAAATCTTCATGAAGCTGACCCAAGCAAATGAGGAAAGTCAAAGAAATTCTCCTTTCATTGTCATCTGGTCAGTAGATCAATTTATCACTATCCTAAAACCTTATCCGTGGACAAGAGACTATTTAAAAAAAACAAGAAGCAAATTTCAGCTTGCTTGAAAGTGAGTGGGTCATCTATAACAGAGTAAAAATTAAACCTTGAGCTCTCACCTGGCATGCCACTTCCCACTGATTTGTTTTTTCCTCGCTTTACTGTATCTACCTCAGTAATGCCGAGGGTGACGAGGTTAATGGAAAAACAAAATATGGAAAAGAAGAACAGAATAATAAAGGTTAATCTGCTTTGTTATAGACAGGAAGAACTCCCCTGTTGGGAGTTAGACTAAGGTCATAGTTTTGTGATACTAGCACTCAAAAAATGAAACCAATTCGTGGTGTCCCTGCCTCCATGCAATAGCTCATTACCTTTCAGCCTTAACAGTGCAGCCATTTGAGGGATTAAGCAGCAAATAAAATCAGCAAATTGATCCATGTAAAAAGAGACCTTTTCAATTTACTGCGTGGTCCCCAGTCACCAAAACAATGTGAAGGGGAGGAAGTAGCAGTACTGCCCAGACTGGATGTTGGAAAGCAGTGGGGTGTAAGTCATATTATTTTCTTTAAAAAAAGAATATTGTCTAGTGATGGCTTTATCTCACCAGATACATCACAGAGATGTGGCCAGAACCACTGTTGTTTTTAAATGGCTGAAAGCCTAAGTGTCACCATACGTGTTAAAAGTATAATATGTTAGTGTATACAGTCTTCCTAAATGATGACAGGATGACTCTCTCAGTACAACACAGAAAGAATCATAACGTGTTACTTGATTGGAAACGTATCATAGAAGGCTCAGGTAGTTAAACTACCTGAATTAATATTGTATATGTCAGGAGGAAAAATCTGTACTGACTGATTCTTGAGTTAAAGATGACAATATTTCAAAGATACAGTGATCAATGACTCAGGATTATTTACATATATATATTAGTAATAATATAGTGTATGTTAATACTGTATATTCATATCTAATTTTTATATATTGTATTTTCATATCTAATTTATGCATACTTATATAAACAAAATCACATTCATCAGAAATCAATATGATTCTGACTAAGCAACTAAGCAATGCAAAGTTTTATGAAATTTGGTTTACTGATGCTTATCTTGAATATATGTTTACTATGCCTTAGTATAGACTTAAGCAAAAGAAAACACTCATTGAAGATCTCTTTTAATATGTAGAACATAGGTTAGAAACATTTCGTAGCTATGCCAACTCTATAAGTAAAGACTCCCATCATGTTACCTCAGAAAGCCTTATATATAGTGTGGTATGAGTAGGAAGAAATAGTGAGTTTAGGAAGTAACATTAAGATTTTTTTTTCTTGCCAGGAAGTAAATATTTCATCAGTCTGCATCCTGAAATATATTCCTGAGATAAAATCCATGAAATTTTACATGGTGTTCTCAAATTCTACTAAGTTGTCTTCCTATAAATATAAATATTTATATTAAAGATATAGCCTTTGTTCACTGAGCAAAGAATTGCAGTTATTAAAGATTTAAGATGTTATCATTGACCATCTCTTCCATTGGATGCTACTGGCTCATAAAGAAAATAATGAGGAAAAGTATATCTGAACTGCATGGGTTAATGGTCAGACACGCAGCTCACATTTATCTTCCTCTTCTACTTAAAAGATAATTTGTTCTTTTTGCATTATTATAAAAGTTCAGCTTAACAAACTGGAGAAGCAGAGGGCATGTTAACATTGTTAAATGAAAACAAGAACATCGACATTCTGAAAGAAATTCCTTGTAAATAAAGTTTTGCTTTGGTTACACTATACAAGGGATCATTTACAAAATAGACCTGTGTGATTTATGGTGGATGTCAGAGGAGTCAGATATTCTGATTAGGGAAGGAAGTTACATGGGAAAAGATAATATTTCTTAATAGGTGTTCTCCTTGGTAGTACAATTGTAAAAATAGAATTAGCAGGGCTGCTGTTCTGACTGCTTAAAACTCATCCATATGAGTGCTTTAGCCATCAGGAAAGAGGTAGGCTTCTTGGTTATTTTTTACAAACAGTTTTAAGTAAAGATAGCTACAATAGTTTAGTCCACCTGTGAGGTTGTAACTGCATGGATTCCAATGAGGTACAGTGATATAAAAGTATATTAGTATATGAAAATAAAAACTTGTTTTACAGACACAGAATTATCTAAAGAATAGCCTGTTGATTTGGGATCAAAGTCTACTCAGTTCAGTAAAACAATTGCAAAGTAATTATATTTATGAGAGAGGTGCACAGTAAACCTGTGGTGATCTAAGGACATAAGCAAGGAAAGATTTGAGAAAAAGAATCCATTAGGTCAACTGATAAAGTTTGAAAAAGTTATCTGACAATAACTGATAAAGAATTTGTGTGCTCAAGAGTATGTCACTGTTTATATATGCAATTTTTTGCAGTAAACGGCTGCCTTCTCAAATACCTTTCATGCAAAACAAAGCAAAAGGTTAAATCTACTGTCCTATAGTAAAGGAGAGATCTCATAAGTTTTGACCTCAGAATAGTTTTGGAACAATTTAGGTGAATGGGGAGTCTTCTAGTTGCAAGTCTTCTAGCTTATTTACTTGACAAGTAGTTTATCAGTAAGTAGTTCCTCAGGTCTATATAGAGACCTTTATGTTTATATGTTCTCCTTTTCCCATGTCTTCCTTAGTTCTTGAAGTTTTTTTTTTCCAGTACAATCCACCTTAGAGAGATGAACTCACACCACATTAGGTTACGTAGTTGCATTGTAGATAACAATATCTGGTTTAGTCGTTTCTGCTCCTTTTACTAAGAAAGGAGAAAAACAGTCTTACAGGAGATGAGTCATCTGTCCTTTAGATGTCCACTTTGAGATTAGAGGAATCCCATGCGAGATGCAGCTGTTTGCCTTTGGGAAGATCAGTTCTTGGCTTCAGGTTTCCTTAAGGCAAAAAAAGTTCTGAATTCAATTCAATATAAAGGAAAAGGAATCAAAGAAAATTACATAAAAAGCAAAGAACAAAAGTGAGTGAACACATTAGAAAAACAATGCTTTCAGAAAAAGCAAATGCCAGTGGAATTTTGTACATTTTATAATACATATAGTGCAAAATATAAAATACCAAAAAAAAAAAAACCAGGAATTCATTTAATCAAAAAATGCAGAGCTAGCTGCAACCAAGTACTTGTACTTCTACACCTATATGACATAATGATTAAATTGTATGTTCCTGTTCCATAGATTCAAATGGAAAACAAAGTAATTTAATGGGAAGAATTCTGACTGTTCAAAAAAAAAAAAAAAAAAAAAAAAGGCAGTAGAAATACATCATACCCATATGTTACTAGAGGGATCTATGAAAAATCCACATTTTCCAGACAGCACGTATAGGTAGATAGGGAAGAAAGTTTTTTCATGCATTTTGAATACAGACTGTTAGTCTTCTCCTCAAAGAAGGCATCTGTAGTTATTTTCATCTTATAAAGGCTCATTTAATTTGTTTTAAATATCCCTGGAGGAGAAAGAAAATATTTTTGGTATTCACAGAAGAGAGGAAGGTTTTGTCTTTGTTACCATGGGGTTTTTTTTGTTTGTTTGTTTTCTTTTCTTTTTAGCCAATGACTATTGTATGTAAAATGATTGAATGTTCCTGCAGTAGGTACAAGAGTGCAGGTCAGCCCCATCCTACTGAATGACAGATTTAGGCTTCTTTCGATGCTCCTTTTCCCTCTCTGTGAATATTAAATTTCTTTCTTATAGAATCATAGAATCGTTAAATCATTTCTTTATGGGGTGTACAGTATAATAAAAGGAGGTATACTGAGGCCTCCAAGGAGATTACTGAGTCCAGAAACTCTTTTTATTGTGTCACTGCTGTAACTATTAAACTATCATAAACAAGAGAAAATGCTATTTTATCTACCAGATATATTTTTTAAGAAATGAAGATATGTCTACATTTTATTTAAGTTTTGACTCTTTGGGTGAGTGCTACGGATAGATGAAATACCTAGTCTAAGATTTGTAGAATCCATGAATTGGGATGGCAGAGCTCAGAGAGTTGTGATAAATGGGGCCGAGTCTAGTTGAAGACCTGTGGCCAATGGTGTCGCCCAGGGATCAGTACTGAACTAGGTACTGTTCAACTTGTTCATGAATGACTTGGATGAGGGCACAGAGTGCACCCTGAGCAAGTTTGCAGATGACACCAAACAGAGAGAAGTGGCCAACACCCCAGAGGTCTATGCTGCCATTCAGAGAGACTTGGACAGGTTAGGGAGTTGGGCAGAGAGGAACCTCATGAGGTTCAACAAGGACAAGTGCAGGGTCCTGTACCTGGGGAGGAATAACCCCAGGCACCAGTACAGCTTAGGGGTTGACCTGCTGGAGAGGGATGTGGGAGTCCTGGTTGACAACAGCATGAGTCAGCAATGTGCCCTCATGGCCAAGAAGGCCAATGGGATTCTGGCTGCATCAGGAGGAGTGTTGCCAGCAAATCAAAGGAGGGGATCCTGCCCCTCTGCTCAGCTCTGGTGAGGCCCCACCTGGAGTATTGGGGGCAGTTCTGGGCTCCCCAGTGCAAGAGGATCAGGGAACTTCTAGAGAGGGTCCACCGTAGGGCCACTAAGATGATGAAGGGACTGGAGCAGCTATCGTATGAGGAAAGACTGAGCAAGCTGGGCCTGTTTAGCCTGGAGAAGAGTGAGAGGGGATCTGACCAATGTGTATAAATACTTGAGGGGAGAATGTAAAGAGGATGGGGCAAAATTCTTCTTGGTGGTGGCCAGTGACAGGACAAGGGGTAGTGAGTACAAATTAAAACACAGGAAGTTCCATCTCCATGTGACGAAGAACTTGTTTACTGTGAGGGTGACAGAGCCCTGGCACAGGCTGCCCAAAGAGGCTGTGGAGTCTCCTTCTCTGGAGATCTTCCAAACCTGCCTGGATGCCACCCTGTGCTACGTGCTCTGCTGGAGGAGGGGGGTTGGACTAAGTGATCTCTAGAAGTCCCTTCCAACCTCAACCATTCGGTGATTCTATGACGTTCACAAAAAATGTTAAACGCTACACAAAACTATGCTCCATCTTCTTAACATTACACATGGAGCAGAGTCACCTAAGTTTCTGATCTCATCCTCTTAGACACTTCTCCCTAAGCAGTGCAGTAGAGACAAGCATCAACAGCTAGATTGAAATATTGTTCTCTGCATTTGAAAGCTGCTCTTCTGTAATCTCAGAAACCTAGGTGTTAGAAAGGATGAAGATGGGCAGCTTAGATGCCAAAATATTTATAACAGATCCAGTATATATTTTTAAAATATTTTGAACTGTCAGTTCTGACAGTTCAAAAGAAAACCAAATAGAAAGAGTATACTGAAAAGAGTAGCAGGAAATGAAGAATTAATTTGTTTACATAGACCAGGTTAGTTTTTCAGTAGACATATCCTGGGAAGAACTCTTCTATTGGAATGCTAGGAAATAAATATCTCTCCACTGAGATCAGGTCTTACACTTTTAATAGGTCATGGCTCTTCGAGAAAAAGAAACCTATTCTTTTAACATGTGTGTTCTTTGTAATTGATATGTATCATCATTTTTATAGATTAGTAGAATCTCTCTGCCAGCAAAGCACATAAAATGGAATGACCTATTGAAACATTGGGTGTATTTGTGTTTAGAGGGTGAGTTGCAAAGCCACACAGCAGCACCAGTGCCTGAGTCTTAAATAAATCTATGAGGGGAAAAAAAAAAAAAAGTTAAAGAGTAAAAAAAACAAAATACTGATGATTTACAAACATTTTATCAAAATGTTGTCCAAAAAAGATTTTGGAATTTTAAGCACAGAAAGCTTACATCCAGGTGACAGCTGCCATCCTTAAAAATTAGTTTCATTCATACCACCTCTGTGAAAATCACCCCTTTGCACAGCTTTTAAGATGCCATCTGCATTTTTTGACTCAAATCTTCATCATTCAACAACATTTGGTCATTGTTTTTAAACTATCTCTTGAAATATTCCACCCTATCCCACAGAACTGTCCCGGCCTGCACCTTTAAATAGCACTTTAAAATAGATATGCACCATAATATTTCTAGTGGATAAGATCAAAAAGAACTGAATTACATCGGTGTTTCAGGAAGGTTCAGCTTAGACATTAGAGCAAACTGGAATTGTGGATAATGAAGCAGTGGCGTTAGATGGCCTGGAAAGCTTACAGAGTCTCTGTCTACGTGTCTACCTGAAATGATGGGGAGCTGGGAGAACTAGATGACCTTTTGCAGACCCTCCAAGGCCTAAGTTTTTCATAACAGTGGCCTGTGGCCAAAGCTTTAGCCTGACAGAATTTATACCCTCAGAAGAAAAACTCCAGCCTTCTGCAGAAGCATCTAATTTAACACTGCTATCCTTCCAAAGTCCAACTGGCTGCTGTTCTATTATTCAGTAGATTTTTCTAGCTGTCTATTGATTCTTATATACTCTAGTAATTCAAGGACAAATCCCAGAAAGACTGTTTATCTGGACCTAAGTTCTTCCAATCCATCCCATATAAAGAATAACATATCACCATTTTCCATTTCCCCACCCCAAATGCCATGGTAGAAACTGAATTGAAGAAAAGACTTCCTGTCCCACCTTCACTGTTTTCTCCCCAAGATGATAGAGAGCTACCTGTCCTCCTCAGGAACAATCTATTTCCCTTATTTTTTTCCTACCTTAAAGCCTTTACTATTCTTTACCTACATAGACTTTTGAGGTAGGAGGGAGAAAAGCAATTTGTTGTCAGCATTTTCCTTCACTCACAGATGAAAGAAGTCTGTTCACGTGTGGTACCATTCTGAGCACAACTTAGATCTTGTATAGTTGCATGCACAAAAAAACCCCTAACAACATTAGCTCTTGTTTTTTTCATCCGTGCTTGCTTTTGAAATCTTAATACCAGGTTACCTGCAGCTTTTCAGCCATGCACTGGGTCTTCTTCAAGGGGAATCGCTGAAGATTTCCCTCCTTTTCCCATTTTTTTTAATGCCCATCTGGAACTAAAGCAAATTACTAAAGGTTGACTGTTTTATTTTATGTGTTAAACTGAGTCATGAGGTAACCACATTTCCACACCTGGGTTTTGTTTTTGTTGGATATGGTCTACATGTCTAATAAGTGTTAGAGCAAATGTACTAAGGAAATACTTTCCTGTTTTACTATTTTTATGTTATATTGAACTTAGCTTCATGGGTTTTTTTCAGTCAGTTTTATTTTTTAACTTTAAATTTTAACAAGTTCTTCTGAAAAGAAAAATAGTTTCAATACTAGGCTCTTCACTCCGCCTTCTGCTCCCACCTGTTTTTTAAGTTTGGTGGTAATTAATGAATTTTTACACAGTTGGGCACAGAAAATAAGCAGATCCTAAGTTTTATTTTCAATGGTTGCAATGGTGTTCCTTACTTTTTTTTCTTGCCAAAGCTCAGAGTGAAAGTGCCGAGGTGATCTCATCCACAGAAAGGTGTGTCTCCATTCTCCCTTCAACAGGTGCAGTAACAGAAATCCTACATGCTCAGTATCTGAAAACCCATCATGTTTGTTGAGTGTATTGCAGACCTACTTATGCTCTCTGAGTTGAGCTGGAATTGGCTCAAAAACAGCACTGAGAAATGTGTAGGGGATATTATTACTGTTGCTGGACTTTTTTATTTCAGAGAAAACCCCAAAACTTTGGGAACTTGATTCAAAGTTTCATTTAACAAGCCAAGGAGGTTTCATGAGAAACTACAGTCTTTCTCTTCCCAGGGACAATCTAATTTCTTTTATCTTTATATGCAATCTAATGCCAACCCGTTCACCCATATGCCATTTCAGGCTTACTCAGGACTATGTCCAGTGTAATTTAAAATGTACCAAATAAGCTCCCCTAGAAGATGTTTACAACTTATGGGCATTTATCTTAGTACTCAGATGAAAATGATATCTTATTTTATCTCATCACTTCTAGCTATAATGCCATTAATGACGTTAAATAGATCTTGTTCGCCATTGGTGTTTACATCTAGCAGGTACACAGAGACTTTTATCAGACCTGAAAAATTATTACTTCTGACAAAAAATAGCTCATAGATGTTAGAACTGAATGCATAATGGGAGGAAATTTTCAAACATCTACTTCATTCTGTTTGCTTCCTGTTTGCAAACTTCAAGGCAAGCAAAGTGTTGTCTGCATGACTGGGAACAGGAAAATGATTTGGAAGTTTAGAGGCAAAGCCTAGAGAGGAACAGAACCATGAGCCAACTGAAGAAGACAATCAATAGTCAGCAGAAGCACAACCTTACAGGCCAGAAGGGTGGCCTCATATGTGTGTAATCAAGACTTCACTGTGCTTCACAGGGCTCTTTCTCTAACCTTCAGCAAGTGCTTTGTTTCTGGATGCCAAATCACCACATGACCCTAGAACTGTACCTGTGAGACACAGTATAGTGCTAAGTTATTCACAGAGAGCCCAAGTGGTTAAAAGACAGTTGATATTAGCTTAGTTTCAATCTTTTATGCTTTTATTTGAGGACAAAGGCAATATAATTTTGACAGAAAGCCATTAGCTTAAATCTTCTGTCAAGCTGGAGAGGAGAAAATACTACAAATACTACATTTTTAAAATGGGAAATGATATGAAAAACAGCACGTTCAGTATGTGTTCTGTTTATGGGCAGTGGTTAAGAGGGAATTCATCAAAGGATAGTAGAATCAATCGCAGTAAAACATCTACCATATGAATGTACTGGCCTACTTGCCAGCCTACCTCTTATCAGCTGAAAGTTGGTATGTGGTGGGGATAGTAAGACACAAGGGGGACACAAGGGGGAAGAAAATGGGGAGCAGAAGTGCGTGAAGGCAAATTGCTTCTGCAGGAAATGTGCAGGCCAGAGCACCTGCATGATGAGCTGCTCATCACCCCAGTACCACAAGGAGATTTATGAGCCTTTTAAATACAGCTTTGCTTCAGGCCCTTAATTAACACACAGTTCTGTCTGAAAGTAGAACTGAAAGCTAATTAAACTTTACATTTAAAAAGAATTTATATTAAGAGCACTGAGGACTGCAAGAGTGATTGTATGTATTCTCTTTGTGACAAATGTGGCAAGTGAATGGCAAAATAAAGAATGAAGGTTATATTTCCTTTGTATAATGCTCCTTTTGTCTGTATGCTCACAAGTCTAGAAGAACCACCTAGGTCCCTAAATATAGCTATGGTCTTGGTAAAGGAGGAAAGATTAATCTGATCTATAATTTCAAAGTTTTGCTAGAAACCGTGTACCTGAGGGTCTTATTCTGTACATAGCCTGGTCTGTACTCTTGGCCTGAATCCGTAAAAATCCTTGGTGGCTCTCCATAAGAGATGGTGTTTGAATTATAGAGAACCTCATGGGAAAGGAGGAGATCTGGATAGGAGGGTGGATACAAATAAAGGGCTACAGTTTGCATTACTGGGATGAGAACTTGCATTGGTGACAACCTAGAAGGGAAAGAGGGTTTCTCCTTTTTTAAAAAAAGCCTCTCTATGCAAATATATATTTTCACTTTTTTGGTGAGTAGATTTGAACTATGTAGGAGGATGTATGGGAGCAGGAAGCAGGTTCATTTTGCTTCTCCAAGATTTTGAAGCCATGACAATGAAGTGCAGCTTGCTTTGGGATAAAGAAAATGGAATTGCAGAATAGATAAGACTAACTAGCTGTCCTTGGTCTTGTAGGCACGGGTTTACAGGCAATGTTAATAATCTCTGTTATCTAATAGCACAGCCATCTACAAAATAATTGTCTGAATTTGCATCATAAAAAAGGCTGTGGATAATACACTTATAGTAAGACCAAAAAAAAAAAAAAAAGAAAAAAAAAAAGGAAAAATAAATAAGTTTGTTTTGTTTGTCCTTTTCTCTGTAGATGCTGAAACAAGGAAGGGCTGAAGGAAAACCAGACTGTGTGCTACCAGTCAATATTGCTTACATTTTAAACAGTGGTGAAAGAAGATGAAAGCAGGGGAGAATTTTCAGATCTTGATGCTAATTGTAAGAGCTTTTAAGTTGGTTACATCTTTAAAAATAAGCAGGAAATTTCAGAAAGAGATGATAACAGTCAGAAGGAGATGATAATAGTATATGGTCATACTCTTTCAAAAACAGGCTTAGATAGTAATATGAAATAATAATCCTCTAAGTACCTGGAATATATTTTTCTATATAAAACTGTACCCAGACCAATTCTTAAAGTTCCCATGGAAACATATAGAGCTATTAGCACAGAAAATGACCAGGGATAGTTTTCTTGTAATTGAGAAGTACTTCCTGAAATTAGTTCTTTGCTTATAGCCATGCAGTTCCTGAAATTTTATATATGTGTGTGTGTGTGTGTATATATATATATATATATCCAGTCAAGAAAAAGTATTTTCATTAAGAGTGCACAGGATGAAACATTAGGTGAATTCAGTTTGCCTGCCTTTGGACACCTGTAAGATAAATATCCAGCTTAAGCCTAGTATATATTTAGCCCCATACTGCATAGGGTAAGAGTGACCTCTCAAGGGATTGATTCATTTCATCTAGCTCTGGAGTTCACTCACTCATCCCTCCTCACTTTCTGTCTCTCTCTGTTGACTGTGGAAATAACTAATTTAAAACTAGATGGGTCTGTGATCTAAAACGAACCATGCTGATTCTCGGTCTGTGTAATTCTCTAGCCAAACATAGACAAACATATCTTTAGAAATGGCATCAACAAACACATTAAAGAATAACTGGCTATGTCTTTTTAATAAATTTGCAGTTTTCTCTTTTCTTGGAGCTTTTAAAACCTCCCAGATGCTCTACAGAGAACTTGGAGGTCAGTGGTTTATTTTTTAAATAACGTGAAGCCATTACTCAGAAGTGCCCATAAGATGAGGACCTCATGTCCTTAAGCCAGTAACACAGTTACTGTTACATTACATTTTGCTTTTAAACAGCATTCATAAATTTTAGACATTTTCACAAAATGTAATTGTGCCAAAATTGCCATTTTTAATAAAAGGACAAGTATTTTAGTTTAGTACTTTCTAATGAAAAAATGATTAGCTAGTTCTTCAATTTAAGAAATTTCAATGGAAGAAGGTACATCCTCCTCCCTCAAAAATATGCTTTGCTAAATTAACCATTCTTCATGAAGAAGGATATGTTAAACTTTTTATTCCAACAAGATCTACCTATAAACAAATATCAGGGAAGGTGATTTATCTGAATAGAATAAAAAATCTAGAGAAAAATAGAAAAAAAAGAGCAATTCTGCTAAAATTAGATTAGGATCTAGAGATTCTAGAGAATTCTAGAGAATCTAAAGATTTTAATTAATTTCCCAAACCTAGATGAGCTCCTAGTCCAACTCCTAATCCATACAGAAGTAGTATTCACTTAGTCTTTCATTCAGTACCATAAAGTCCGCTTAAAAGATTTCCAGTGATTCTGGTACTTCTGAAAATTTTTGTAAAGCAAAAGATAGGTGGGATAATATTAAGTGCTAATATTGTTAGTATAGACTAATAATGACAATAATAACAAAGATACCACAGGGCTGACTTCAGCACATGAAGACAACCAAAATGCATATCCTGGGCCTGGAGACTCCTCATGATAATTACTAGCTCGTTTAAACCCCATGTTGTCCCAGCCCTACTTCTGCTGCTCCAACTTAACTGAATGAAGCTTTCACTAAGACTAAGAAGTGGGACACACTCACAGTGAGCAGATCCCACATCTTCAGCCCTGGGGAAGCTCCTCCTGGCTGTAGGCCTGCAAGTGTGGTTTGAAGGGGTGAGCCTGAAAGTGCTGGTGGCAGTGGTGTAATAAGGGAAAAGAGAGAAAATAATGAAAGTGCTCTGTACATAACAGCAATATCAGAGGAAAGGATCCTCAAACTGAAAGACGATGTAGGTAATAACGCATCTTCCTTTCCCTTTCAGCCTAATACTGATTCAAGTTGTCTTCCCATATCTGTGCAGAAGCACAGGGCAATGGTTTTGGTGAGACCAGTAATGTCTGTCACCCTTCCCGTTCCTTCCCCTCTGCATCTCTCAACAGCACAGCTTTCCCGTCAAGGGCCTGGTCGGTAGCTTCATTCTGCAAGGAGCATTAAGGGCCCTTCCAAGGCCGGATTCCCTCTGGCAGAGCAGCACAAGCGTGGGGGACTCCTGGACTGGATTTGTGCATTGCCTCGGGGATGACCCGGGCGCTCATCCGGGCATCGCAGGAGACAGATCCTGAACTCCTGAGTATAAGCAGCTTTTATGATTTAGGGTAAGTGTGTGTGTTCATTTCTGAATATCTGGAATCACTTTCACTGCATTTTACCTCTGTTTTACCAGAGGGGATACATATTCACACAGGTAGTTACGCAGGCAAACTGATATCCCAACTTATCACATGTAATTACATATCCATTTGCCCTCTCTGTAGCAAACTGACATGATGAAACTTTTTTCTCCTGCTTCGTATGTTTGATATTTATGGTGGGTAGCTGCGAGATAAAACAGAAATCCATTTTCACAGTCATTTTGAACCTGCTTGTTTCTACTCTCCTGAAAGGCAGCGAGACGGAGAGATGAGAGCTATTTTGCATGGGAAAGCAAAAAAGGAAGACAGCAGTAAGAGAGAATACAATGAAAGTGTTGTGCAGATGAGAACAGGATCAGAGAAAAAGATTGGTATTTTTTTCTGAAGTAAGACTTTCTCCATTCATTTATTTATCTAATGATAGGTCCTTCTATACAGTTACTTTATCTGTCACCTATGCATGTTCAGATAGGGCTGTCAGCTTGATTAAAACCATCAATTAGCTTCAAGGGGCTCAAATCAAACTCTGCGCTGTTCCTGGGCTCCGCTTTACAGATGTGTGTATAAAAGTGGCTGCCAGTAGGGGGTGGATCTGTTCTGGAAACAAGGGCAAGCCAGGAATGTATCTTTGTGCGCCGAACACAACCCTGTTTTAATCATTATATTTATTTATAACAGTAAAATAGGGAAAGTGCCAAGACATTATCTAATACACGGATGGTGCCGCAACAGCTTTTCATCTTAGTCTGGGAACCATTAGGACATTTTGCTACATAAATAACAGTGAATTAAGTCGTCGTCTTGTATCAGCACCATATGTTAATAACAAACATATTTATAATGTTTCTTTGAATGGCTTCAAAAGGAGATATTACAACAGATCAGTTTTACTGTAAACACTATTATAACAATTTCAAAACTTTAGCACAAAATCCTGTTAATAAATGGGGAAAAACACTGCTAAGAAATGTCAAAAGTACTGAGGAAAACAACACATCTACATATAAAGTTTGAATTTCTAACTGCCTTTTTAAACTATGTGAATTCACTGATGTTGGTAACTTCTATGCATATATACCCGATTCAGTGGTCGTCCATCAGTAAGTAAAACCTTCTATATCATTCTATAACAGGGAGCTGCAATACTGACATTTATACGTTTCTGGATGATATATTGGGGTAACATAAATATAGCCAATAGTAGCAGTTGCCCTGGCCACAAATCAGGCTCGTAAATTGGAAGTAAATACTCATATAGCTTTTTTTGAGAGAAAACAGCAAATTAGCATATCATTTTATGCAAGTTCACATTTCACAGAAAAATATTAGTCAATTCATTCCAAATGGCAGTCTAGTTTTTCCAGTCTCGCTGTTTGTAAACATCAACATTTTATGTTCATTCTGGAAGAGATTCATCAAGCATTTCTGCAGCCAGTAAGTTCTATTTTGTGTGTGTGTGTTGTTTCTTTTAAATACATATTTGAATTAACCTTGGTAGTTGTTAAGATAGTGGTAGGATTACTTAGTGGAAAAGAATCTTTGGCCTACAGTACAGGGAGATGCTGATTTTTTGTATCTGTATCCAGTCAGGTTAGTCAGCAGAAAATCTGGCTGCACAAAGAAAATGTTTTCAAAGGGTTCCACAATGGATTAGAAATAACTGCCAGCGGTTCGTGCATCCTGAGTTAGTCCTTTAAAAGAAAAAAAATCAATGATGCCAAGGTTTTGATTTAATGCAGGGAAGCTAGGAAAATATTACATCAACTGGGATTCATTTGCCTAAACATAGGCATCTAGTGTCATTTTAGATGTGCTAAGATATGTGAGACAGCTGTGTGTGGCTGGCATATACAATAAAGGGATTCTAGTTCTTTTGCAAAATCAGTTGGAGGGCTGACAGGACACGACTGAGTGTCTGAAATGACACTCCAGTCCTGTGCACTGGCAAATGAATCCTACCCCCATGGACAAGAAACACACAGTTGCCATCAGATATATAAGTATCTAAATATCTATGTAGGTTCAGCGATTCCTTTCTGCTTATGGTCCAAAAAGTATGCGTCCTTCCCTGGCTATTTCCTGCAATTTCTGTCAGTCTGAGAAATGAGGTTCTTCTTGAATAGCAAAAAATCCCTCCAAATATTTGGGTAGTCTAATTGTCTTGCATCAATTTAAGGGATTAGTTTTTGGAATGAGGACCATTTCAGGCTAGCAGGACTTCAAGTCTCAACTTTGCAATGGATTCCAAGAATAGGTTTACGAGCTAAGTACTTGCTTGTAGAAATGTATTCACTAGCTGTACTGTTTATCCATGCTACGCACAAGTTGTGTATCAGTGAAGCTCCTTTAAAAAACCCTTCTATAGTTCCCAGTCTCCTACAAAGAAGCTTATGTACCCAAATGGAAAGCCAGCTCTGAATTTATTCAGCTGGGTTTGGCAATTTTGAACACAGTTTTGCAAGGACAGTCTTTCCCATCCAAACCTCTAAAACTTCCTGACTTGGAGGTAAACTCCTAATGATTGTTTTAGTGCCCGGTGTTGTGTGGTCCTGCGTCACAGTGGCAATAACGTCGCGCAGAGGTCAATCCTTTGAAGTCAGTGAGAAAAAAAAAAAAAAAAAAAAAAAGAATACCTGAAAAGACATTCTAGTATATAAACCTTTTAAGCAAACAGTCTGAAGGTCATTAAAAGACTGTACCAATGCAAGAATTAGAAGTTATAAAATACCAGAATTGCTCTCATACTGGCCACATTCAATCCTGTTTTGTGTTTTGTTAGGTGTGTGCATTAGTGTGATGTGTGATTACATTATTCCCAGTAGCAGAACATGAGCAATTTCAGTGCACAGGACAGAGGAAGTTGTGATTGAGGATAAAAAGAAGCAGTGGACAGATACTCATGCAGTAAGCATGACCAGAGACACAGAAAGAGAAAGAGCAATTTAAGTCTTTGTGAAGGCTATTGGCTTGCTACTTTCCCGAGCATAGCTCTTTTTTTCCCACCATTTTACATGAGCTATAAAGATAGGGTTGAAATGAGGGTAATCAGTAGCTGTACTGAATAAGGAGTCCCTAATCAATGCTTGTACCCTGTCTACTGACAACTCCATTATTGCAGTGTATATGTACTCCCTTTTAATGCCCGTAAAAGGCCAGCCGTGTGCTCTTTGTTGAATACTACTTAAGATTTGTTGAGTGCTGTTTCTTCGTATAGTTTTGAAATATGTGAATAAAAAGATAGCATGAAGTATTGTGCTTATTACAGTATTTCATGTGGACTTTGATCGATATTCTCTTGCTGCAAAAGACGTTTGCTGCTTTCAGAATGGTTCATATTTTGTGTTCCTAGGTAACTAAACAATACTTCTGAATCTGGCAATGTCTACATTAGGGTTATCAGACACTGATTTTTGTTACTATACTCACCTTGCCCTTATAGCGGCATGAATATAACTGCAAATGGCATTCTTGTTTCAGAAGCAAACAGGAGGTAAGAGCTTCAACCAAATCAACAACCAAATTCTTCAACCAAATCCAGCAGGTAACAATAGCACCCGTATTTGTTTGTGATCCAGGAGTTTGCAGAGATCTGAGCTTCTGAGCTGTGCTACTTGTGATACCAAGCTGTCAGTTCTGTAGCCCTGATCGACTCTTGGATCATAGGAGAGATCTATTCAATCTCAAATAGTGTCTTTGCAGTTTGTGAATTTTCCTCTTTCCATGCAGTGTTGGACAAGAGACTCCATGGGCCGTGAATGCAATGAGATTATTCACTTAGTGTGGCAGGATCAAGTTGCTGTTTTGAAATAAATGTTCCCGTATTAGACATGCTAACATGAAGGAATGAAGGAACAGCTCATATGATCAGCTCAGAAGATCCTCCAAGATGAAAAAATGGCACCAGTTTGGATTTTTGTTCTTTTCTGCAGTCTTACGGCTGCTCAGACACTTTGAGTCTGATTATCAGAATCGGGTTCAAGATCTTCAGTAATTCCTCAGAGTACATTGCCAATCCCTACACAGGCAGAGTTGATATTAAATTCAGCTGTTAAAAATGATATTATTTTAATATTTGTTTCATTATATTGTTTGAAGTGGAGCCACTCAGTCTACCTTGCGCAGTCTGCCAATTTATAGTCAAGAACTGAAATCTGAAATACTTATTTTATTAGGACAAAAATGCCAACATTTAAAACATGATTATTAATTTAAAAATAATCTCTTATTTATTTCACCTCAAAAATGCAGTCAAATCTTCTGTTCATGCATTTTGAAATGCATGTAACCTATTTATTTTGATTGTTTCTCTAAGGATGTTAGAAGCAGGTCTTTGTATTAAAATCTTTAAGTGATTAGAGAAAGAGCATTCAGTAAACATACTATACCCACAAACAAGATGGATATATTATTTAACCCATATTAACCCACTATGTGAAAACGTTTAACAGCTGCTTGCTCTTCATTTTTGTTCTTCAGACGGTTTAATGGAAATTATTTCCTCCTGCTGAATACACTGCTATACAGGCATTTTCCATTACACTCTTTTATGCCATTGCTCTCTAAAAGAATTCTTTTTACCAGGGCTTACCAATATTTAATAGTGGACAAGCCGCTGAAAGTTCAAGTCTCACGATGACCTTATTACTTTAATTTTGGTTTCACTCTATTTCCATATTTGAGGCTAAAACAAAAGACAAGTGAGTAAAGAACCAGTTCACTACATTGTGGATCACCATGACCTTGAAAGCTGTATTTTTTTCCTTTATGTCCACCACTCATACTTTTCGTGCAGATAGACTGCTCTACTGACTTTTCTTGTTGTTTGCTAAGTAAGACATTTGACTATGTCAATCTATCTCATTGTCAAATTTTCTGTCACATTTAGGTCTACTACTGTGACATTATGAATCACATCACTTCAGTAAAGCTTTAATGATCCTAGCAATTATATGTTAGGTTATATTACTGACAAAGCATATTCATTTAAACACTTTAAGTGTTTTAAGGGATCTCACAGAACTTCAGAACCTGAAAACTATCACTTATCTAATAATATCAAGTATATATTTGTATTATAAATACTTTAAGTTTTGGCTTACCATGAGAATTCTTCACTCAGGGTTAAGTGAAGCTGTTACCTCAGCTCATTGCTATTCTTAACTCAGGCTGTGTCTATATGGAAGTCAGAAAAGTCATATATCCTTAGATTTCCTTATGCAATTTCTTCTCAGCTCTTCGCAGTATTTTTCCCTTGATGAAGAAGGGTAGGGTATGAAAAAAGGTAATATTTTCAGCTGGATCCACATGCTTATTGTGTGAAGACACCTGAGCAAGTTTCTGGAGATAGAGGTTTCATATCAAGCAGAGCAGCCACAGCAGGGCAGCTCTGTTTGGGTTGTATCGGGAGAGAAAGCACATCTCTGAGTAGAATTAACAGCAGCAAGAGACAGAAGAAAGATCCACCCATAGGTAATCCATAAGGAAAACAGTGCATAGAACTATTCATATGGATGGCTTTCCTTACCATCCTTATATGTAGGCACTTAACTACATAGGACTTAACCACATACCTTAGGACTCAAACACCAGAATCTTCTTCAGAGTGTAAATACAAGGCATCCTCTGCCCCCTCTTCCTGTGGGATAGCTTAATGGGTGCACAGGGTACAGACAACGTGACTATGTGAACCCCTCCCTCATTAGCCTGAGGAGATTTAGACCTCCAATTCCCACCTGACTAGAGAGGACTTATATTATTCTGATGAATAGAGCTCTTCTTCTTCCATCAAAGGCTTGTTGCTTCAGAATTGGAATGATACTGTGTTAAAAGAAAGATGAAGACGCAGACTGACCCTGGTGTTCAAAGAAGAAGAATGTTGGTTCTTTCTTGCTTGACAAGATAAAACAGAAATAACACTGATTGTATGGATCAGAAGTCAGATACTCTACCTGCCAGCTTAATACTCTGAGCAGCAAACTATAAGGAATGTAGTCATTATTTTCCATGTTTCTTCACCATCTGATCTGTGTCACACTGATAATACTTATTTGTTCCACTATAACCATACCTCACCAAAAGCAATGGAGCACTTGCTGGCCTAGACTATCTTACAGTTTGGTGATGAAGGCATTGCCTGGGAAGTAATGAAGGAGGATTTCTCAGACTGACAGAGAAATTGAAACCAGGTACCCAGCATGGGGTAATCAATAACATTCAATGTGAAAGGTGTTTCCTTTTCTATTAGGACAGAGCTTCTCTTTCTGTTTCATAAAGTAAAAATACAATTTTAGAGTGTAGGAGCCCAGGTCTCCATCCTCTGAGTCCTGAGGGGAGAGTGGAGTGACACCAGTGTCTGCTTAATATTTTTTACTGGCCGAGCCCTCGTTCTGGGTGGAGGCTTTTTACCGTGCTCTTTGAAATGCCTGGTTTCCTCCGTTCACTGTGAGTTGTATCAAAATACTAACTGTTCTAATGACCCGGCATGACTCCAAATTTTATACAGCCATAAGTAGGATATTGACACTGGTAAAAAATGTACAAGTGTTAATAATCTGAACAAACCTAACCAACTGAATATATCTGCTAGGGAGTTATATAGGACTTTAGGGGCAAAATCATTTTTTAAGTGCATTTAATTTGTACAACTTGTTATAAAAAGAATCTATAGTTATGGTTCTATTTTTAGCAAAGAGCCAAGATTTATTTGTCAAAAATATATTTTTAAAGGTCTTTGCACATTCATCAGTGGTAAGTATAAAATTCTTGTCAGATAACATGAGGTATTTTGATGGACATAATATTTCAGGTAGAAATGGAGAAGCCAATGAACTTCACTTTATTTTTTAAATATGAGAACATTTGTCCCTATCTTCATGACTAATGCATGAGTTTGTTACTAAATTAATTTCTTTCTTTCGTTTTTTTTTTTTCTCTAAGTAGGAAGGTGGATGTTTTCTTCCACATTTCCAGATCCTCTTTGAAGAACACCAGTTCCAGCTGCTTCACATTATGCTGGAGATAGTTCAGGCTAGTGTGGTCAAATGGGTCTCTGGTTTGCTCTATTTCTCCTGTTTCCTAATCCAGGAACCCAAGACTCCATGCTTGACTGAAGCAAACTTCTCATCCCCGCTTCTGATCGCGTTCAGATGAGTCTCCATAACTTAGGGCAACCACTGCTGTTTCCTCAATCATCGGAGCCCTACACAGGCCCCATTTCCCTCCCATCCTGTTCTTGTCAGTAACAGGCTGGTATCCAAAGGTAAGCATGCTCCTGTCTTCTTCAACTTTCTTTTCTTCTATTTCTCATGGTTAAAAGCAAACAAACAGTTTGAGTTTGTGGTGTTGCTAGGTACAAGGATTTTTGTTAAAATAATTAAGACTCAGTATTAAACCCCATGTACTTTCTATCTCCCTCAAGCTTGTGAAGAATAATACTTGTATTATTCTGACTATGACCAGTATGACTGGTCAGTCATTATAATGATGTAAATAGATATTGCCTATGTGAAACAATAAACAATAAGTCTACAATTTTAGCTTGTATAATGCTGGCAAACTCCAAAATTCATTTGCCATTATGTCAAACCTAAAATATACAGATCTCACCCCAAACTTGTTACTAGTTAGTCATGATTATGCTCTCACGCAAATAACCAGATGGTTCTTTGTTGTGTGCATAATTATGAACTAAATTGTTGTCAGGCATTGGAAGTCTTTTGATGTGCTCTTTCTTGACCGAACAATAAATCAATATCAGGAATATCAAAAACAGTAATGTGCAAGATGATGATCTATGTGAAAAATAACAAATGAAAAGATACTTTACTTGGAAAATGCAGTCTGTACTTGTTGAAGAAGCTCCTAAGCTGATGTGTGCAAAATCATTAAAGTTTCTTAGCTGATGTCTGCATAATGATTAAAGCTTCTTATTGAAGGAAATTTTTAAAGCAATTCCCCAGCTTCAGCCTTCTGATGTAGGGACATTCATTGCCTGCTTTGGATGCAAAGACAGGGACATATCAGAGCTATACCAGAGAGAAATTGTCTCTAGACTGCAGATGTCCCTAAACCCAAGGGCACCACCTAGTCACAAAGAAGGAAAATTTCATCCAAAACTGAAGTACAGGACAAGAAGTAAAGGAACAAAGCAGGGGCCCATGCCAGAGGGGAAAGGAAACAAAGCAAATTCTGCAGCTTAAATCTGTATGAAGGACTTACTGACAACTGAAAAGTGAACCTTGTCCTAGAGAGGACAATATACAAAATATGCTCTTATGATATCCCTCAACTGGACTAAAACTGATGACGCTTGAAGTCCCTCTCTTACATATTTTTAATGGTCCAGACAGTTGTGAAATTTTAGATAAATCTCAATTCTGAAAATCTCCTAATAGTTCCTTTAAAGTCCATTCCTTAGAAGTTAAATATATATTTAAATGAACAAGTAAATGGAAGGAGTCATATGTTTAAAACCAAGCTTGTTTAAAATGCTCTAGTGGTTTCAACAGAGAGACTACAAAAATATTTAATTGACATAATTTTTCTTTTGTGTCAGCACAGATCTCTTTAACATTGAATGAATTTTCCACTAAGATTATCAGTTGTAATACTGAAGGAAGCCCAATATTAACGAGCAAATAATAATTGTTAAATTGGCTGAAGAGAGGTGAATATTTTATTTGTTTAATGGATTGCCTCTCTTTCTGCTGAGAGACTAGATATCTCAACTACTTTAATTATTCAGAATCACTCCAGCAATCCCAAAGGCTATAATATGGCTACAACAGCTTCTTGCAAATTGCCAATATTTAGAATTTAAACTGTTTTGGCCCAGAGTAGAATCCTTGAAATAAGTTTCTCTAGAGCATGAACCTGTTCCTGCATTGCTGAAATACTGCTATATTTAGTCTTAGGAAAACCACCAAACAATTCACAACATTGTGCTGGTATTACTAAAAGGCTTATTTAAAAGGAGGGGGGAAAGATCCTGAGCAAAAGGGAAGGTCCAGGGAGGTGGGCAGGGCACTGTGGGCTGGTTGGGCTTAGGGAGGGGCCCTGTCAATCACGACAATGATGATTACAGCATCAAACTGATCAAGGTAAGTGCCATGGCTAACAAAGGGGGTTACCAGCAATGGTTACACACTCACACGTACACACTGCTCAGAAAAACAAGTCATGATCCATCACTCAGTGCACATCAAAGGCTATTACTTGACTCCCAGCAATATTTGCAGTGCCCAAGTCACTCCACCAGCAAGCTAAGAAGCGGAGAGCGGGCCCTCCATGCTTGCAATGTACATTGGGAAATTAGCATGTTGTACTTGTCACAGCACTGCTGTAACAGAAATGTATTCTCCTGGTGTTGCCTCTGTAGACACAGTAAATCATTTTCCCTGGCTACTGTTTGTGAGAATGAAGCCAAGGGAAAACTTTAAGTTGTTATGGGGATGACAACTCTTGGCAAAGATAAGTTATAGTACAGTAAAAAGAGCCAGGGCACTAGTTTATGCTCAGAGCAGTGATGGATATTCTGCACTAAGTTACATTTAAGGAATACTTTAAAAGCTGAAGGCAAGAAAGCATTTGCCATTTTCCTCTTATTCTTTCTCTATTTGAAAGTCTCTCTAATAAAACTAATGTATAGTATACATGAATGTGTATAATGTCTGTGTTATGCTACTTAGAAAATCTGACTTAGTACACATATTTCTTCCTTTATAATTAGCTGAATATTGCTTAATTTGCATTTTGGGGGGATTTTCAGACTAATTTAAAGCTCCAGGAACACCCAGCAAGTAGCAAAGTGGATTTTCTTGTATTATTAATATATTTCATTACTAGAGGAGCTCGGGACGATGCACACCTACATACCAAACAGGTAAGCGTGGACTAGCTGTGGTCCAGGTCCCTTCAGGTAGATTTAGCTGTTAGGATTTACCTCCTTGAGCATGTAACTTTTACCTCCTCTCATCATGACAAAATGCATTCACTTAGACCTGGAAGACCCCTTCCTATGTCTGGCTCCAGAGCTGTTTGCCCTGCGTTTCACAGCACAGTCTTAACTCAGACTTAAGCTGGGCTGTAAGAATGGCTCCCAAACACTCGTGTCTGTGGGCAAAGCATGGGTAGATGCAAGAAGCTACCAAGTTACTGCTACTTCTTGCAGCTTGGAGGCTAAACTGCAGAAATTCAGTCCCTGTGCTTTCAACTCTTATTTTGAACACTGTCTTAATCAAGTATTCTAACAGCCAGACTGATTTTCTTCCTCTACAGCAGGACCTCTTCTGCTATTTTGATTTACTGTAGAATTATAAAATGCATTGCATCTTGATTGCTTGAAATTCAATGATGCAAAATCATTCCTTATTTGAAACAGATTTCTGTTGCCTGAATACAGCAGTGAATTACTAAAACCTTCTTTATGCAAAGTTATGGAAATGCCTAAGGTTAGTGATAGTTTGAAGTCTAGCACAGGAAACACCTAGTAAAATGTACTAATAATAGTGTTAATAATAAAAATACTTAATAAAATTTCTCCCTAGTCCTCTGAGACAAAATCCCATAGTTAAAGCTAGCTTTGCCCACCCACTTCGATATGACAGGTGAAAACTTAATGGATCATATTTCAAAATTTCTTTCTGGATTTTTTTTTTTTTTTCTGTTGCCACCCACCTTGGAACTTATTATAAAGAAGAAGAGAGAGTGGACTTTAAAATTCATCCAGCACGGTGTGAAAAATGTGATGAAAAGTCTTTTAGAGACTTCAGCTTCTTAAAGCAATCTACCTGTCCTTGAACAAACTGACTGTAAACCCTCACTTGGAGATTATATTACACAGATAAATTACCTTACATCACATGTGCCCAGGGTTTTTGTCTGGAAGAGGTTTGTGTATCAGTTTTTCTTTTTTTTAATAAAATCAATCACTTCTAACTGATTTCAGAAAATGGTAGCAACCCACTTGTTCTGTGAAACAGTTGTACAGTCACATAGAGGAAGAAAAATGATCAGGCAATGTTTTAAGCTACCTACTGGCTCATTTAATTACTATTGATATAAAGAAAACCATGTTAGTTGTGTCACAAAATCACAACTTGCTCAAGAAGGGTATCCTACACTCTTTCCTGAATTTGGCAGAGGAAAAAGAAAGTGAAAATAGGATCACAGGAACAATCCTTTCTACCAACACTAGACAAAATGTGAGATAAAAATGTACATTTGGGTTTTGCAGCATGAGACTACATACAATTCTAAAGAATATTCCCTTTAGAGGCTTGCTAAAATTTTCTGTAAGTTAGAACATCAGTATTATTTTTTAGCATATTGCCTTAATCTTACAGCTTATTAGCTCATTTTTAACTTTCCAATTAACTTTAATTGCACCCTTCCTAAACTCACAACTTTGGAGAGCCAATTAAAAGGAATTAATCAGGAAAACAGTTCCTAGTTTTATGTTTATTTTTTCTTTCACTTTCTTATGGCCTGATCCTCCCTTGAGCAGCTGCCTCACTGAAATAAGAATATTGCTTCTTCTTCCCCCTCAAGCTCTCAAGAAATTAAATCAGCAAGCCCCAAAGAGTTCATATCTTTTTGATATCTCTTTTGATCTTCTTTAAAAGCCCATGCTCACTTGGCACTGACAGTTTTGCCACTACTGTCAAAGAGATCAGACTTGACTAACAGCTTTTTTTTTTTTTTTCAAGAAAGCCCAATGATAAGTTTTGCTCTCTTTCTTTCTTATTCACTGTTGAACACACTTATCAACTGGGTGAGGAAACACTAGAGATGATAATTTAATTCCTTAACCTCATGAGGGATTAGCAAAATATCTCTGCAATGTCTTTATGCTTGTGTCATTTGTAACACTATCTTGCTTGTGAATATGGAATGCTCAGTATTTTAAAACAGGTAGAATAAAGCAGCTCTGAAACCAAAAGTGGCTGAAACTTGCTTCCTTAATAACAATTAAGTAGCAGCGTCACTATCAACTCTCTCAAATAAATATTAATATTTTAATATCTTCTTTAAATTAGTCATGTAGACTAACAAGATAAACTGGTCAGTGGAGAAAAGCAGGCATTGCCTAAATATAGCTAATTCTATTTATGAATTCATTCTTTGGAATAATTTATCTCTCCATTGACTTTAAATGAGTATATAAAAATAGACCCCTCACTTTCAGAGGATTAAGTATAGAGGAGATGGATTCCACCTGGCTGATCTGAGTGACTTTTTGAAGTTTTTTCCCATGCATGTAGAATCACTATGTCATTCTAGGACCAGTCATTATCAGTTGTTGTATCGGGAGACAGAATGACAGAGATTTTTTTTTCCCTTCCCCTACATAATATTTTCAAGTCTCACCTGAGGTGAAATCTGTGTTTAGTGAGTTGGTCAAATTTCCTGACAGTCAGAATGTGGGAATGCCCAACTCAATTACGGGCTTGACTAAACCAAGTACAATGGCTGGGGATTGCAGGATTGCACCCATAATCACAGGTTTCACCGTCAAGATTACAGTCTAGAAACTTTCTCCAAATTGGTCTAGCAGTTATGTGGTCATGTTTGTTTTGGCACTGCAATAAGCATACAGTGTACTACATATTGCTGCCTTTCAGACTTTTTAACAAATGCATTGTTTGTGGCTTTTCTGAAACATTACTCTAATTGAGCCCAATTTTTTGTTGCACTGCACATTTCTTTATTATAAGAATAGCTCACTGTGATTTATGCATGCTATTATTGTGTTGATGAGTTGCAAAGGACAATGAAATATTCATCTTGAAGCAACTGATTTATTTCTTTATTTGCTCTAGGCAATTCATTCACCCAATATGATATTTGTTGTCTATTTTTGTAGCTGTTACATTTCAGAGTGATGCTCCAGGATGCATAAAATCATTGCATTTTAGAATTCTTACTAAATTAAAATACATTTCTTGCTGTTTTACTGCATGTAACTGCCAATAAGATGTGTATGTTCTACTTAAAGCTAATGCTCAAAGAACTGAATTCTTCATTTAGTCCCGAACCCGGAGATTATCTTTGGTCTAAAAGTGCTCTAAGTGTAATCTGTTGTCTGATGGTACAGTTACTATTAGAAATGTAAAATATATGTTTAAAACCTTATTTATAGCTTACTGATATGTTTTTCTTTTTCTTTTTATCTCTGACTGCTCTATTATAAAACCTGCTACTAAGGATATGTTTTTTATGGCAAAATGGCATACTGTATTTTGCTCAGGATCTTCTGAGAGGATGTTTTATTGAGTATAAATGATCAAATATTTAGAAAGCTTGAATAAGTGCAGGCAATCATCTTGTCCAGGAGAGATCTGGTAACAGAATATGAAGTTCCAGTTAATGCTAGTTAATGTAACCATGATTATTTATGCAAGTATTTACATTGAGAGAACCCTGTCTGGAACAACAACCATGCTGCAATCAGGAACTTAAAGAATTAGTTACAACTCTCTTTTGTACCTTTCATGGCAAGAGATCTAACCCCAGACAACTTCCTTTTAAAGACGTCAGAAGGTGTCAGGTTTGCTCTATTAGAGAAAATGAAGGGAGTAAAAGATACTTGAAAGGTTTAGTGAAATAGGGAAAAAAAAAAAACCCTACTTGACTCTATTAATTGCATCTACACTACTCATAGTTTATGCCTAGACATCCCAGGTCTTATAGGTGACATTTTCAAGAACATTCAAATGTCCATGAGCTTATGACTTCAGCACTAAATTGAAATTCTAAGAACTGGCTGAAGGGATGTCTAAGCTGTTGCTGCTATTTTCAGTAACTCTGGAAGACTGGAATAATTCCAGAAGATCGTAAGGAATGTAATATTGTACCAATATTTAAAAAGGGTAAGTTAGATGACCTGCCTAAACATAGTTTATCAGGTTGTTATTTGTTTTAAACAAATAATAGAATAGATGACTAAATATTAGGTTGATAAAGAACGAAATATTATTCCTTCTAGTCAAATAACTCTTCTGGGAAAATAAAAAAAGGTTGTTAAAATACCATTCTTTTTTTTCCTGGTAGAATTTATAAATTGAGTGGACAAAAGTGGCAATATTAGTATTTATAAACAAAGTTCAGACAAACCTTTGACTTTGTATCCTGGGACATTTTGATGAAGAACATAGGATGTTACAAAGATAACACAGTCGACAGTACATATATTATCCATTAACTAAGTGACAGAGGCCAGGAAAATCATTATCAAACAAGTGTACTTTTAGTGTGATTCCTTAAGTAATGCATTGGAGCTATATTTTAGCAGGTTTTTGTCAAGGATGTAGAAGATAACATAAAAGCATCATTAACAAAGGTTGCAGATGTCAGCAGGAGTCGAAGATTGGTAAATAATGAAGAAGAAATGTTACTGACAAAATGTAAACTGATGCTTGGTGAGCTAGAAGCTTGCAAACAGTATGTGTTTTGATAAAAACAAGCAAAAAGGAAAAAAAAAACTCCATGTATCTTTATAGAGAGAGAGACTTAGAAATAAATGTCATAAACTATACTAGCAGAGCGGTTAGCAGAGAAGGGATGTTAACATGGGATACAGTAATTCTGAAATGATCTGGAATCGTGGGCTTGCTGATTTGGTGGGCTTGCTGATCATGGTGAACTGATTTGAGTGTCCCATAGTATTCTGTGTTTAATAGAGTTAACAAGACCTTTGAAATTAGAAACAAAGGGATCCTGAGCAAGTGCAAAGGGGCAAGATCACTTCTCTATTTGGCCAGAAATGAATGGTGCTGGAATCTCAATCAAATTCCTGTGCCTGCAGGTAGGATTCAAGAAGGATTGATTTTTGGAGATAATTCAGAAAAAATCTGTAAGACTAATTAGAGCAGAGTAAAACATGACTCAGGAAAAAATCCAGGGAGTCTCATCATTTTATCAACGATAAGGTATGATGTCACCTTACGCTATGTATGCCTACATGGAGGGAGAAGGGAGAATTTTTAGAAGGGCTATTACAAGACAATAAACAAAAGCAGAAGAATATCTAATGCTTGGAAGCTGCAACTGGACAAATAAGAATAGAAGTAGAGTGTACAACTTGTTAAGGCAATTAACAGTAGAAATAACTGAAAATTACAGAAAACTTTCTCCCACTGACGATTTTTAAACTGTCGTTGGATATTTTTTCTAAAAGTCATAGTCCAACTATGGTAACAACTAAATCAGACTAGCTATATGTCCTCTGTAAGAGGTTTAACATGATGCTTTTTGTACATGCTATTTATGACTCACTTGCAACTACTTGTTTCAAAACAAGCAGAATGATAGCTTGGATTTGAATCATTTGACTGAGGCAGAACTTGCCAAAAAGAAATGAAAACGGCGCAATTAGTTAGACTGTAGAAATAATTAGGCTTAGTTATGGATGCCATACCTCAAACATATAGTAAAAAGAAAGACATTTCCAGGACTAACACTTTTTAAGAAACATAAAAATATTCACGGAAGAGATATAGTGCTCCTTTCTATTTTTTCTTAATCAGATTGTCATTTTTTTTAAGTTAAGGTCCAATACTTCATTCTTTAAGATAACTAGGGATGAGGAAAACAGTTCAGATAAAAGTGTGAAATAAACTGCATTTCTGCCTCAGACTTCAAGCAAACGCGAATGACCATGTGGAGAATGAAGTCAGGAAAAAGTCTCTCTCAGCTTGAGGAGAAAAAGTAATTAATATTGTTTGTTCTGAGAGAACAGAGTAAAAATAGAGGCCACAGCTGCTTCCTGAACTACAAATACAGCAGCAAGCAGAAATATAGAGGCAGCTGCAGAGAGAAATGCAGCAGCTCTTCTGCAATAATAGAAAATTGGCTGGTTGCATTACTAAAAAAAATTGTGATTGCTATTCAAAGAGGGCACATACTGATGTTAAAAAAGTTGCAGAGCACAAATCCAAGCGAGGGGAGGAAGGACAATACCACCAAAAGCTCTTGCTCAGTTACAGTATGTTCCTTAGCATGTTGTTTTATTTAGTATGCTTTCCTTTAGGAAAGTTAAAACATAGTTGACCAAATTCAGTTCTGCTAAAAGTGCTCTTTCCATTGTTTGACCTGTACGAGCAGAGGAGGAGGCAGGGATGTCTGCAGAAGAAATCTGCTACGTCAGTGGAGAGCTGAGCTCTCATACATGGGGAGAGACCAAAGAAGGAGCCCCAGATAAGCGTTCAGACCTTTGAAAGCTTTATCCAAGCCTCTCTGGTCTGGAAGCAGGACTGGAAATAACTCAAATAGGATTTTTTGAAAGATTTCCAGAAGCACTTGGTTTTGGCTGGGTCAGTAATGCAGCAAGAATAACCTTGCTGCAATATTTTGGTATTGCTGCTTCCTGTCCCAAACACAAACAGAACATTTGGTCCTTTTCATTCTCTTTCTTTCTGTCTTTTTCTCTCAGACTACTTTTAACATTTCCAAGCAGTTTAGGCAGTGTTTCGGATCCAGGTTCGGACAGAAGTTTGGAACAAACCTACGGATTTTGTCAGAGCGGATTCACCAAATGGCCTGCGTGCTTCCTGAAGAAGGCTGCTGCACACCAAGACCAGCACTGTGCATAGAAACAGATGAATAAGCACATTTGGTACAGAATGGAAACAGAAACACAATATTCTCATTCGGTACAATGTATTTCTCTTCCTTTTTCCTACCTGTGTAGTACAAAGACGCATATCCACATGTATGTGCATATACACGCAGAGCCAGAATGTCCTCAGATTTGCAGTCACTGTTCCCATGGAAGCACAAAAGCCACACGCACGCATCCAAGGGCAAAATGTGGACCCGACAGCTGTTTTTTTTTAATATAGTCACACTAATTACAGAGCTCATTGACCACCGCAGGCAACTGAAAGTCCAACCACGCAGAGGGGAGCCCTCGTCACGTAGCGCTGCTCGGGACTCTGAAAACTATAGACAAAGGTGTCTGGGAAAGAGAAACAAGACACTTTTGAAATTTCTCACCTGCTCCTTCCTCCGTTGCATTTGTACCCATCTTTCCTCCGCCAAAAACTAATGACACAAACGTGGCCACACACAGAGCTTGACGGGCAGCCAAGAGCTCTCAAACGGCGCTCTGTGATCCGCGCTGCTGGCAGTACTCGGCGCTACGGCTGCAGCCGGGATAGTCCTGGGGCTGCCTTGGCTGGGCTCGTTGGAGCTGCCTCCTCTGTTAACGTTTCAAGGTTCGGCTGCCACGAGGCCTTCGCAGCTGCCTTCTTTCACTAGCTGGGTTCAAGGGCCCAAGGGAACTGCATACATACGGGCTGATTTAACTTTGTTTGGGTATGTGTACACACACACATAGCTACACGCATGGAGCTGCAAGTGGGCTGTCCATAAATAGATGTGATGATAGTTAAGCAAGTGAAAATGAATTTCTAACACCCGAGAGTAAAAATATTTTAAAATGATAAAAATTCTGTGTGTTTTGATACTATTCAATATTATACGATGGAGAGAGATGTTGCAGTGAGAAAACTGTGTCGTGTAAGAGTTATAGTAAGTATTCTGTATTTCTGGGTGTTGTATGAAGCCTCAGCAAACAGTCCCCTGAGAAGACTTCTCAGGTTTTTTTTTGGCATAGAGGAGAATCTGACATCATGCACAGGACTTCAGGCCGAACCTTTGGCCTCTTTGCCAAAAGAAATGCAAATTTTGGCCTGATCATCTACTGGAATTACAGCAAGGTTCAGCTTTGCACTCTCTGCATGCTCTCACTACCTACTCGTTTCTCTCCTTTGTTTTAATGCAGAATACGTAGGCTTCCTCTCGGTCTCATCCCCTGCTTAAAAATGAAGTAAGTGCAACTTACTCTTCCCTCAAGGACCCTCATCCCAGCCCAGCAGCTGAAGAGAAAGTTACTTTCTAAAAAGCCCATTATTAATTTCGCTTTATTTGCCAAGTGCTGCATGCACCCTCAGAAGGTGGAAGACAAGGTGAAAGTGCTATTGGAATGCAATGATAATTACCTTGAATGATTCCTTTATGGAGACAATTAGGAGGCAGAAAGACTGACTACGTTTTAGCAGCTGGAAATCCTATCTTACACAACCAGAAGGGAACTGTGCTGCCAGCAGCAAGAGGATTAGGACAATGAGGAAAGGGTTGTCGCCATAAATGCAAATCACACCAGGGGACATCTGCTGCTAATAATAGCTTTTAGAGGTAGCTAATTCAATTGTGCACTAATTGATTTTATTTTCCAGTTTTGGAATTATGTACCTTTTTTTTTTTTCAGGTGAAGGGAGGAATATTGCAGGACTGCTATAATATGGTAAAGAAGTGCTTCTGCAACAGAATGTTTCCTAATCTGAAGCCTTTTAATAATAATAACAATAATAATAAAGTATTTTTATATATCTGTAAATATTGATTTGCAACCTTTCTTGATTCACTAACCCTAAGAATTATCAGTGAATGCTGAAAATGCTGAAAATATGCTAAATTTAGGAAATGTTATGGCTCCAGATTGAAAAATTTTGCTATAAGGCGTAAATTAAAAATAAAAGGTACTCTCATAATGCATTATGAAGATAAATAGCACACAGAAACTGCTATTCCAGTACAGAAAGAAGCTATGGTTTTCACAGCAAGCAAAAATACTCAGAACAATTAAAATAACAAATAAAAAATAAAAAAAAAAGAAAAGAAAAAAGAACTGTGGATGGCTATGAAGTACCTGCAACTGAGGTATTTCCATCTGCTTGATGTAGACCTCATATCCAAGGTGTTTGCTTAGCCCTCAACTTCTGTCTCTGCTTTGAATCTGGATCAAATTCACTCATTCGCTTGAGCTCTCTGTGTCGTTAGTGGGACATGTCATCCCTTGAGCACATCGTTGTGTAGCTCAGGGTCTCTTTTCTTTTGCCCTCATAATATAACACTCAGACAGTGATGAGTTCTCCTAGATCCTTCATCTCTTCACACCTCCTTCACTGTTCTTTAGGCAAAGGATTTGTACTTTTAGGTTTGAAAAGACAATGAAGAATAAAAAAAAAAAAAACAGAAATTGAGTTTGTTGAGCAAGTAGATTTCACAAAACACCTTCCTGTTGCTAATAATATGTGATCAAAACCAGTATTATTTCATTAAATAGACATTCCCCAAATGCTAATTTCAAGGATATGAGAACTTTTTTGTTATTTTGTAAGACTGAAACCTCTGGCATTAAAAAACTGATGATGAAGTAGTGCATGGTCTCTGACATAGCTCTGCAAATTAAAATAATCAGTTCCTGACATTTCCAGAAAGCATTTAAAAATATTTCCATGAGGGATCTATATAAGAAAAACAATTTGGGTAAATATATTGAAATCATATAGAAATACTGAGACATTTTATTTTAAAAAATAACGTATATGAGCTTTTTCCTTTTGTTAGACAAAACCAGATCAATAATAGCCAAATATTTATAGATTTTTTATTTGCCTTGCTTTTTTTTTCTGCTAGTGTCTTTTTTCAGTAGTTTAGATAACTTTGCTGAAGACATAACTGCACTTGAACAGGGCAATGTCATATAGAGATACTCATGGTAACTTTAAATGATCTGTCTTAGAGATCAGGAGAAAAATAATTTCCTTAATGGGATCAGTCAATGTTGGAAAAAAGTCCCATGTTGCTGTCTTCCAGCATAAAAATTGGCTCATTTAGGATTGACTCCTGTGGTTTAGCTTAGCACATTTTACTCTGAGTTTTTTTAGTGTTTTTAATACATCAATGGGACAACCTTTGAAGGATAACTTCCTATGACTTGGTCCAAGTCTGCTCTGTTTAAATCCGAATGTGTGAAGTTTGGACTTCTTCAGAAACCTTGATGCAGAAGACAGCACATGTCACTTTTAATAGGACCGATGAGAGGATGCTACGGGCCCTCCAACCTTGTCAAGAAGCTGAAGGAGCAGATGGCAAAGATATTTGCTGCACCAATTATCTGCTCTAATCTCACTTTCCAACAGTTACAGGTTCATGTTATACTGCTTTATGCTTTCAGTACTTCAACTGATTCTTTTATCTGGAAATATTGAGGTTACGAGACCTTAGGGATTTTCAGTTTAATATCTTTCATAATGTATTATTTAAAATAAGTGATTTTTAATTCAGAAACTGAGATGGTCAGGAAAAGTGCAAGGTCAATCCCTTGATATTTTCCAGCAATTGCCAATGTTCTCGCTCCTGGCTGAGTCACAGATGTAAGTCTCTGTAAAATACGCCCACACTACATGAGTCTTGTCTCTATAAGAAAAATGATGCTTTTTCTTTAAAATCTTTTTGTGTGTGTGTATCTGGTTACTTTTATTCATTATCTTTATTGATTCACTTCTATAAGTGCTTGATGATGAACCTCAAGCATTAGATGAAATCTCCTATCTGTACTGGCAGTAGACAATATAGCCAATATTTGATTCTAGTTGACCACAGAGTTAAAGTTCCCAAGCACAAAACATATACACCATCATAAGGGATGCCATTCTTCAGGATACAAATCCATCACAATATCATAAATAGTGCAACAGTTCAACTTTGATAAAATTTTAAGTGGGATTCATTCCAGAGAACCTTTAAGCACTGATGCAACAGCCAACTACATCTGAATTACTTGGGTTCTTTTATTGTCAATGGAGAAAAGACAGTGGATATTTTGAAAGCCACTACTGTTTTCTCTGACAAAGGGTTTCTTTTGAAATATTGTTCTTCAAAGACAGAACTGTTAAGTATGTGCTTTGGGTTGATAAGTTTAATTGCCAATTATCACTGTTATTTCCTTCAATTCATCAGACCCACTTCTTGGCCATAGTTTTTCCCGATAAATAATGTAGTACTTCTCTCTTTCTTCTTCTTGTGAAAAAAATGCAATTACATGTACAGATGCAAGGACTAAAGGAGAGAAAAATAAATATAGTGAATTTTATGTAACAGACATTCTAGTAATGTATGTAGGATAAATAACAAGATAGATAAATGAATTTATTGTATCAATTACCCTTCTTTGGGTGTAATCTGCTGTTAGGATAGCATTGACTTGTGGTAGGAATGTTTGCTGCTAAGTAAGTAAGATGGGAACTGAAAAAGAAATTAAATAAATTAGATTTATGTTCTGAAGGCCAACTGCCAGCCCAAACTGCATTATCTTAGTACCCAGTGGTATGTGAAATAGCTTGTGTTAATTCACCAGAAACTTAGTCCAAATACCTTTGCCTGTGTCTTTTCCAAACTGCACTACTAAACCATTCAGATCAAAATAAAAAGCAAAATAGATCATAAAGGAATTACAATCCCAAAGCTAGTTTACTGAAACTCAGATGGTCTTGGCAGCCCTACAAATGATGTGCATATGATCAGCAAAAAGCACGGAAAAGATGCAAAGGATAATGACATGTTTTACTATTGTGTTTGCTTTTCTTCTATTTTGTTCATTATATGCAAAATTAGAGATGGAAGCCACAGCCAGAAAGCAGCATCTCAACACAAATATACCAAATATACCAAATATAATAAAAAGGCTGTCCAAATTGCTGGCTGCAGCAAACTAGGAACATAAGAACAGCCACAGCAGACAAAAGAAGCCTGAAGAAAAAAAGCAAAAAAGCAAACACCTCATCTTCCCCTGCATGTCACTAGCCATGACAAAGAGAAAGTAAGTAAAGAAAAGCAAAAATAAAACCCATACTTCAGCATTTAAATCTCACATCAGCTCAGAGATGAAATCCTACCAGAAATATCCAGGAGAACATCTGTACCTTCCCCGACATCCTGCTGATTCCCTCTTTCGCATTACAGCCTGGGTGCAGGAGCATCGCCGACTGCTGAAGATGTTGCCTAGTCCTGGTGAGAAACTGCAGCCAAAGTCACCAAAGGGCTACAGCCAAACCACTGCTGGTCCCACCCGCTGCTGTGTGGTGGTGGTGTGACCTTGTGGAGCTGGTCATGAGATGTCAGCTATTTCATTTACTCTGCACTGCAGTGGATTAAAAGTCCCTAAGATAGCATCATATATATTCCCTAAGAGGTCCCTAAGAGGGCATCATATATATTACTGCCACTCTAGAGGGCAAAGATGCAACGTTTCTGAACAATGAAAATACACTGAGACTTTGTGGAGAAAGTTGTACCTCAACATAGCAGCTGTTCTCCACTACAGAAACATGATGATAGCACAGAGACAGGCATTTATTTAGAGAGAAAAATTTGCTCATCCAACTGGGGAAGAGGCCCATCTTTATAGTGAATGCTCAAGCCTGAACAGCATATCTAGATGTTGTGCATTCCCGGGACAGATCGGAAAAGCAGCTGTTTCCAGGGGGAGGCTGGAGGGAGAGTGGCTTTTCCTTAGAGTAGCTTGGAGGATGGTGTTTTCCCAGCTTGGGGTCTCCTCCTTCTAATCGTATGTCAGTTGGACTAACCACACAAAATACATGCAGGTCGTGTTGTGCCATTTAGCTAAGAAATCTGTCTTCCACACAGATTCTTTGAAAATGTTGGAGAAACAAAATTTTGTTCCTTAAAAAATAAAAACACTGAAATCTAAGAAATGCTTTCTAGTTTTAGAGAAAATGTCTTTAAAAAATAGAGTTTCCAAATACAAAAGAATCTCAATTATGCCAAATAAAAAATCTAAAGGGAAAAAATTCACCATTTCTTATGTATTGTTTCAGCGATCACTTTATCTTTACAAGAGCATTTTGCACTCTTTAAAATTCAACCACTTTTTATGGACTGCGAGGTTAGGAGCCACATGCAGAAATGTTCATGCCAGTAGTTTTTTGTATTTTGATTCCAAGGAGAAATCTCAGCAGCTGTGCTTGTGATAGCGTCCTTGACAACTGCCTTTTGCACAAATGAATAAATAAAAAACCAAGAACAAACAGCATTTTGCCTTGTTTTTGAAGCCTTTTCACATTAACAGCCTCAGGAGCTATTGTTCAGAGGAGCTTGTGAAATACGCAGCAGGGCAAACATCTTGAGTACCTTTCTGGTGCCCTCTCACTTTGCCTTCTCTGCATTTAAATCTCTGCTTCCCTGTGAACACCATATAGCAGATTAAATAAGGAGGGAAAAGTGTGCAGTCGTGTTACTTTCTCTTCATTTTGCATTTTTGGGGGCTGTTTTTTGCCTGGCTGTGTGGGACTCGCTCACCTGCTGGGGATGGGTACCTCTGAGATCTCATGCACAATCTCCAAATTTGAATTCAACCTGGCTCAGTGTCAAAAGAGAAATGAGAGACGTTGGATCTTTTCAGCTGTAACCTTTTGCATGACCTTGGACAAGTCAGTACACAGATGTCTGATTTAGTTTCCCTATCGTCATTCCTTTTAAAGAATGCTTTCCTTTCTCTGATGTGTTGATATCACAAAATGAAATGAGCTTATTGCCCGAAAGCCTATCACAGGAGTTTGGCAAACTAATAGAAATGGATGAGAGAGAGAATCACTATAAAAATCCCCTCAATATAGCACTGTGGGCTATTCCAGTTTAGGGAAGATTGTGCTCCTGGCGTTCGTGACATCCTTGTTATGCGTTTAAGGAAGGAATGTTGTTCTCTAGAACTGACAAAGTCACAGGCTGCAAATCCACTACCATAAGCAGATAAAATTAACATTTAAGCTCAGAGTACTTTTTGTTAACTGCTTTCTCAGTATGTATCGTGCTTGTGGCTTTCTTCATCAGCTCAGCGTCTCCAGATACACACAAAATAAAAGTGATTGCTAAAGACCTACAGGTTGCAATCATAAATAAACAATACCCAATCAATAATTGTAATGTATCCCATCTCTTCCTTTTATCAGCCAAGTGTGAAACGCAGGAACAGCCACTGAACATGGGTTTAATTGAATCACAGTTGCTTAAGTGCTCTCAAGAGGTGATAAATTAAAAAGTGTTATGCATGAAAGAAATAGGTTTCTGCAAGCTGGAAGAGCAATATGGCATGAACCTAGTAATAAATTGTTGGTTATCTGCTAAAACCAAATTGCTACCAATAAAAATTATCTGTAAGCATTTTAACAAGGAAGGAAGAGTAAACAGAAGATTTTACTTCAAACATGTTTTTGTCTTGCTTTTTTTTCTTTTTGTCAAAGTAATGCCGAGTTAACTGAAGAACTTTTTCAATTATTTCTTGAAGACAATTAATCCATTCTTTGGGAAAACTGTACCCCAGAAGACTGCCATTTAACTAACTTTATGGATGTTTTGCCAAATGACAAGACTGTGGGGTTTTTTTCGGCATTCTTTTTTTTCTTTCCT
>JAWLRI010000192.1:444638-459415 GCA_034781795.1 Crypturellus tataupa | reverse complement strand
GTATAAAAATATCCCCCCCCCCCCATTTTTTAAGTGATTAGAATTCCAAATTCAAACTAGTACATTTGCTCTCCCAAATCACATAGTATTACTTATGTAAAGTGAATGAATAAGATTTATACATGTAGAAGTCATTTCTCTATTTTAATGCAAATTATTTGTTTCTGATGTAAATTCTGACCTTTCTAAAGTTAGTTGATTTCATCAAGAGCAAGATTTCCTTTTGCATTTCTTTGTGTATAAATTAGAAATGCAATAGAATTAAATGTAAAAGAAAATAACCAAAAAGGACAGTTCCAGGTAAATTTATCAAAATTCCCAAATTATGATTTCATATTGCCCTTCCTGTCTAAAATATGAAGTATTAAGGCATCCAGCATATTCAACACAGAGTCAACCCAAATTATGAGAAATTCAGAGCTGATGGCCCTTAAGGGTAAATTATCCCAAGCACAAACACGTCTGTGCTGTATGGCAGAGGACTGTAAATACTGTGCAGAGAAGAACGCAGTGAAAAATCTCCATCTCTTGATTTGGAAGAACCTGCTGGGTTAGGACTTCCACTACGCAGGGCTATGGAATGATTAATTGCTCAGATTCCAAATCAAATTAACTCAGAACATTTCATCAAGAGCCTTATCTGTACTTATCTTTCACAAAACTCCTATTTGGGAGCCGTTTTTGTCTGTGCTGACAGATTGGGTTCTGGAGATGTGTTTTTCCCTCTTTTATTTATTTATTTTACTATTTCTGATTTTTTTCCTTTACTCAATTCACAAGTGAATGTGTGTGCGCTAAATCAAAGGTTATAGCCACAGCTTTATTAAAAACTAAGAGTAGTAATAAAATTTCCTCAGAGGACCATTGGCTAAGAAAGAGAAGACAGATAGATATGGACATAACCAAAAGAGAATAATCCCATGCTAAGAGATGCTCAGATTGGGCTGATACTCAGAATTATTTCTTCTTCTTTGTGTGCACTAATGTTGTTATAGCTTTTAGTACAAACCAGGTCATGAAATCATCCCACGAAAGATCTAAGTGACCCTTGTGAGGTTCCAGTAACTTTTCTGCACAGAACAGAGCCGTCCATCTAAGGGACCGGCCCCAGAGCAATCAGCACCAAGTGGCCTGTGGGCTGGTTGGGACACGCTCTTCTCCCTAACCCTGGCAGCAGCTGCAATGAGTAGCAGTGAGCCTGAGCCTTCTCTGAGCATCTCTGTGAATAATGATAAGAAATCAGTATTGCTGTGGAGGTTTTTTCTTTTTTTCTTTTTTCCAGATATAGTGCCCTAGAATGAAGTAAGTACTATGAAACAGCCTGCCATGCCATTCATACTGCGTAATGCCTTGGGGGTGTGTGACAAGTCCTGGTCTCTGATTTGGAGGCCCTTGAGAAGGCATGAGGACAACGGGCTCTTCTGGGATGATGGGAGAGCTGTGCTGATGGAAGGACACAGCTGCCCCACTGCCTTGAGGGAACAGCCCCAGCAGAACTGTCTGCAGCCCCTCGAAATGCATCTCAGTGTCCTCGCTGAAGGAAATGGTTGATTCGCTCCAAAAAGGAGATCAGATCTGAAAAGTAAGTTGATAGACAGACATACATGTGTGTCTACAGGCTCCCAACGTATTTCTCTCTAAGTTTACAGATGACGCTAGGAGAAAATCTTTCTGATAATTGAAGAACTCAGTCTTGGTATATCAGCACATCATGTGTTTTGGTTCCATAAGACAAGCTGATAATAATGTTTGGTGGGCATTTTTGAAAAAAGAATTGAAGACATGGGTTGGGAAGCACCCTAAAATTTCACTAAGAGAAGGTAAAATTAAAATATTCAAACTTTTTAAAAAAAAGAAAATATAGTAAAATAAATTTTCAGTCTGGAGTTATTTTAAAAAGTCAAAAATTCTTTCAGGACCTTATTGGTAGGGAGCAACATTTTCTGTTGAAAATAAGTTATTCACAAAACTCTATTTTTGTTCTGCATCTTAAGGAACACCTTATCCTTTGTTTAATTATCTGAGTAGTAATATAAAGTTATAAGAGTTTCCAGCTGCAAAACATAATGATACCATTCAAGCTTACAAAATAAGTACTAACCTAATGGAACATTTTATAACAAAACAGTACGTTAAATATAATACTGTTTCATGTTCTTTGGGCACACCTCCCTCATTCATAATCAGAGTGGTTTTTTTTTTGGCAGTATGTATCTAAAATTATACCTGTTTTCAGATGTTTTTGTTTAAACAAAGAGCTTGTAGTTTCATCCAGTTTAATATTGCAACCCTAGCTGTTAGAATCTCATACATAAATATTTCGGAATGTGTGTATGTTAGTGATGTCTAGTCTTTCCAACACTTGTGAGAACACCAAGCACAATCGCAGTTCAGTCTAACCTAGGATACTTGCCTAAATCCCATCTCTCAGCCCAAACCAAACTTTATTTCATTGGAGGCAAATGTGAACTTCCAAAGGCGGAGCAGGACCTGATTGATGGGCTCAGCCAGCCTGTGCAAAGCAAGGATTACTACCCTTCTCATAAAGCACTCCAGTGAAGTGTGCCAGGAATTACAGGATTAAAAAAAAAAAAAAAAAAAAACAAAGGGGGGGGAGAAAGAGAAAGGTCTTTCTCAAACCATTTAAATTCTTGTATCAGTAGGTGCATTTGGGTCTGTCTGACAAGATAGGTCAATGTGAAGCCACAAAAAGCCCCTTCCTTAGAATATCAGTGTCTGAGCACAGCATCATGGCAAATTTTCCTTTTGAGGTTTATAATCTAGGAGATTATAATCTAGGAGAAAAGATTATGTTTATCTCTCACGAGTCTCAACTGAAAGTAAAAGAGAGAAAAATATGAAAAGAAAAAGTGGACACTAAGTTTAAAGAGCTTGAACTCTGTGAAAGTATATCGTGCAAAAATACTTTTTTGCCAAAAACACAACTGTGATTCAGAAAAGGCATCTCTCGGGCTATCTGTGACAGGAACTAGCTTCAGGCCATTTCAGTCATCTACCACCTGTTTTAGGATTCATTGCATCCAGCTAAAAATCTAAAAGTTAGACATCTAGTCCATATGGTCATGGAGGTTCCCTGTAGAGGAAACACACTAACCAAATTAATTGCTCTCTGGAAATATCAATTTTATGATTGGCCCAGGTTGGGAATGGTGTCCCGTTCTCACCATTATCACTAAGGAAAGGCTAGATGGTGAGGCAGATGTCTTGCTTTTAGGTGAGTGAAAAACTGCAAGGTAAATTCCACCAACGTGCCTGATTTAAGGTCTCAAATGTCATCCCATCGTATACTGACTGTATATGGGCTGTATATGTCTGCAGCTTGAGTTATTCACTACATTCTTGAGTTTAGATGCAAGAAACATGGCTCCAGCAGTGTTGGACATGTAGGTGGTCTGAATATGACTTCACTTGTTCAGTTAGTCACCTTCTGAAGAAAGAGTAGAGTCTTGCTTTTTTTCTCTTCAGTGCTTTTCCCTGCAGATATTGTTTCAGATCCTAGACTAGAGTGTTAAAAAGATTCAGTGTAATTAAAGCCATTCCCAAACATTAAAGAGCAAAACATATTCACTGTGAACAGAATAGAGATCTAAATAAAATGTGAGTGTGGGGTAGTATGTTCCTGCTTTTCATTAATAGCCAGGTTTCTGATCTAATTGATTTATTTCCACTAGATGTTAGTGCCACTAATTGTTGGATGCAATAATGAGAAATTAAATCATTTTAATAGAGATCTGAACCCAATGTTCCATTCTGCAATCCACAATCCCTCCAGTAGTCCTGTAATTAACTTCTAAAGCCTTAATAAAATCTTAATGTAAATGGGAATACACCACTGACCTCAAACAAAGTCAACTTTTACTCATGTAATGTGACTAGCCACAGAAAAAAACAGTAATTTTCCTTCATTCTACTCAGCAGAAATTGTTTTTTTGCTTCCTCTGTCTCCTGTTCTTGTACTTGTTCTGAGTTCTGTAGGGATTAGAGATTTGGTGGGCTCCACAAACAAAGGAAATTTTAATCAAATATATACGGTACACCTTTTGGATTACCTATTCCTAGTCTCTGCTAAGGAGCTTTCCATATTTAAAGCAACATTCGAAATAAGCATAGTTTTTCAAATGATCACCAGTATTGGTTTACTATGATGATACCAGAAAGGAACACTAATTAGTTTAAGGAAAATAATTATTAAAGTCAAAGGGAAGTATAAAAATTAGGCTTATCTAGCCTGGCAAAAGAAAGACTGAGATGACAGAATAAACACATTTGCTCTTTGCAAATGTACCAGTGGTTAAACTTTGGGTCCCAGATACTGAAAACCATTTAAAAAATGCCTGTCCTGAGTCAGGTTAGGCAGAAAATTAGACATGGCCTCCTAACTGTTGGAAAACAGGTTTGGCTAGACCTAAGTGGATTGAGGAAAGAAAACCTGGATAGTTTCTGTTATGGAGCATTATCTGTTTCTGCAAGATAGGCAAAATATCAGCAAAAGGGGCTGGACTCTGTGACTATCTCTAGTTCTCTGCCATTCCTATATGAACAGCTGAAGTCAGCACTGAAGGTTTCATAGCATTCATAGCCTCAGTTTCAGTGCCAGATCCAAATCAGCTTGCAATCAAAAACCTGTGGAAAAGGAGACCTTCCTGGTGGCAGACAGCTGTTAAAATTTCTGTTCCCCTTCCTCCCGTCCCCACCACCAGCCTACAGGAAAGCGGCAGAGAGGAGGCAGCGTTTCCGCCGTTCCCTTTGTTGTTTCTTGGTTTGGTTTCATAGCTGATCATCTCCGCTCCTCCCAATTTCCATATACCTATCTGCCCATGACTGGTATTCCACACAAATCCACACTCCCCACGTTGCTCTTTCCTTTCCCTTTTTCTCACCTCCTCGTTGACTTGTCTTCCCATCCTGCTGACAGAAGCAAACACAGGAGCCAGCTGCAAGTCTGAGCCCTGCAGTGGGGACCTCGTCCGGCATCAGGTTGGAGGTAGTGACATGGGAGAGAGGCTGATAACAGCAAGAATAACAAGGAACTGATGGGTAAGGGAAACAACGCTATTTCAGTTTATTTTCTGGACTAGTTGGTTTTAGGGATGCTATTTCACAACAGGAAGAGTGTTTATAATTTTTAAAAGTAGATTGATCTGGGGGCCTGCTGAAAATAGAGCTAAGAATGTTCCCCTGAATTAAACGCTTTGCTGTACGGGTGAGTTTATGTTTAAGTGAGCTTGGTTTGGGAAATGCTGGTAACCATAAAAAAGAGGGAAAAAAAGGGAAAGGAAAAAAGAAAAAGAAAAAAAATATTGTTTACTCTTCCAAATAAGATAGCTAATTTATTCTGCAAAGGATAATAATCCTTGTCAGTTGAGATTTCAAAAGTGTATTGGTGGATAGGCTTTACTTAAAATATACTTAAACTTTGAAAATACTATATAAATACTTTATTTATTTCCAGGCAGTTAAAGGGAAAAATTGTATGAAGATATTGATAAGGTCAAGTAAGCACTTTTAGCTTTGACAATACCTGATTTTGTGGTCTGTAATTGTGAAAATAAACACTATTTTAAGTCCATCTTTGCATGCAGCTCAATGTTAGTCACGGTGTATGTGGCCTATAAATATTATTATGTACCACAGCTTGGTATTTTGTTCTACATCACATTTCTGTAGTGATGGTTGCAATAATGGCTACATGGTTCCCAGACTGAGGTTATTATTTGGCTGTTAAGCAGCAATAACTTGTAAGAGGGGGTGACTTTCATATAGTCAGTGTTCCTAGCGCCCAGCTTTCATCTCACTTTGTTCTGCAGGACCAGCTCAGCATATTCATTCTAAGTTACCTCCAACTGTTTCCCCATCAGCTGTTTTTTAACGACTTCTGAATAGTCCTGCACTCACAAATTCGAAGGATAAAGCCAGAAACTATTTATCTCTATGGGAAGGATGGTCCAGCTCCTCAACAGGCTCCGTGTATGTTAAGGTGAGGAAAGAGCCTTGTGGCTGGAGAGGGACCAGGTCTTCAGCAGCTCCTTCTGAATCAGGTTAGCTATACTCCAAAACATCACCCTGCCTTTCAGCGGTCTAAAAGGAAGTGAGAAGCTAATTATCTCTGGAAAAAAAAAAAAAAAACAGACATTTTGCCTCTTGGAATAGATCCTACAAGGAAAGAGCAAAGCAAAAGAGCTTCGTATAATGCCCTGAAGCCATCAGAATAAAACTCTAGCTCGCTGAAGGTTTATTGTGATTATGGTGGTCAGCTCAGCTCAGCCCTGTAAGCAGAGCCGCTCGTGGTGGGTAAGGGGAATGGCTCTTTCTCCGTGATTTGACGCGATGCTGTAACATTTGGCATGGCTTCCTAGGACCTGCTCTTACTCATAGGAACAACAGCCTATTTGCCTCAATTTTCACAGCACATTCCCTCTCTAAAACTTCGCTAGCAAGATTATTTTGACTGTAATCAAGGATTTTTTTTTTTTATTCAAGTAACTGAATTAAGTCACGGAGGTGGTGAACCACCTAGGGAACTTTCCAGAATGGGTGAGCCCATGCAGTCTCCACTTCTCCCTCCCACCCTAAACACACACACACATTTTATTTATGACTTTGCTTCCACCTGTGCTGACATGGCTGGGAATTTACAGCAGTACTGAAAATGTTACAAGCAGTACCTCAGAAATTCCACATTTCACTGAGCTGCATTATTATGGAACATCTGTCACGCAGCCAAATGCTACGTCAGCCCCATAATTGATTTATGGCAACATCTGGGAGAACGGTTGAGGAAGAGGAGGAAACCAATGTCCACTCTTGATTTCAGTGTTTCAAAGAAATTAAAGGTGGTAGAAGATTGACAAAGATAAATAAGCAATATGGTTAAAGTGATATATGTTAAATGTTACCAAAAAAAAAAAAAAATCATCACTTTACAGGCAGGAGAATAATCATGGCCTTTCCAGGCATGTTTTAACTTAGCTATATAAAACACCTGGCCCCAAATTCAGACTTTTTTTTTCCCTGAGGAAAATATGAAGCTTAAACAGGAAGCTCACATAGATTCAAAACTTCTTTGTGAAAGGCCTCATTAAAAAAATAAAAAAAGAAAGAAAAAATCCATCAAATTTATATAGTAGTTTCTTTGTGATCACTATAAAGTATCTGCACAGATCCCTATTTGTCCTTTAAAGAATGATTTGTGAGGAGAAAGACGGTTCAAGATAGTTGAAGAGATGGGAAAGTGCGGGTGGAGGTAAGAGGAAGGAATGTGTTTCTCAAACAGCTTTTCAGCTTCTGCTCCTACACTTTGATGACTGAAATTCTCTCTGCAGTACAGAACGATGCAGAAGAAGAGAGGAATATATTTGTCGATACTGAATACGATTTCAATCACCCTGCAGCACAGTGCTGTTTTTTACTTTAAAAAAAGTTGATCAAACAGCATAAAATCTAAGAAATTTCCTCAGCTGCTTCATTATAGAAGTCTGTGTGGTGCCGCATTTTATTTACACTTCACAATGGGAAGAATGACATGGATCCTTCACATACAGCTCACTGGGTTATTCAGAAAGCCTAGGGACCGATTTCCTACAATTCTCAAGGGTACGGTGATCAGAACATTTCTAATCGTACAGCAAAAAAATATTAAGGCTGATGCACTAAGGCTGAGGAAGCTTGTTGAGTCAGAGCTACTTAGAAGGAGAAACACGCTCTGGCAGCAAAGGGAGTTAATCTGCCGGGCCCTGCCAAAGCCAGATCAAATAGCTCCGAGAGGTGTGTGTGGTGAGGAGACAACGGCCACAGCTCCACCCGGGAGAGCTCCGACGTCTGCTCTGTGCCGCCCTGATAGCGCACGGGGCTCTGCTTCCTGGGCTTCAGCTCCGCTTGAAGTATCTGTCAAAGGCTCATTAAGAATTTAAAAATAAAACAAGAAGTAATTTCAAACTGAGAAATCAAAGTAGCTCATTGTTAGTATGTGGAAAATGATTTTTTTTTTCAGAAAATTTTTGATGTTGTGAAGTAAAATGAAATGCTTTAAGTGACTATGCATCAGAGTTGTCGCATATTCAGCTTCTCCTTTTTTTCTCTCCTACTTTGAACAAAAACACTGTTTCAGATGAAACTGATAGAGTGTGGTGGCAGGTGAAAGAAACACAGGCTGTTGTTACAAACCAAGCAATATTCAAACACTTGCTCTTAAAATAAAAAAAAAAGAAAAAAGGCATGAAAGAACTTCAGCTTACGCTAAAGCATGGTTTTATTCATTAAGTCAACACAGCTTTCTAGTTAGTCATATTTTCCATCCCCATCACTTTGCCATTCTACCTACTGTGTGGTCGCAGTTATGTGAAATTTAATTCATTTTAAGCAACATTTTACACACGGTTTTTGTCCCCTTGCCAAAACCTGGGAGCAGGCTCACGTCTCCCTGCTTACGGAGCCGCTTTCATTAGCTTGCAGAGGGAGCTCATTGGGGAGAGCACCCGCTCCCCTTTCCCGGGGGAAGAGGAACAGGGAAGGAGGTTTCGCTAACGAGGAGCACGATCCACGCGCGGCCAAAGCCGGCCCTGGCTGCTGCAGCGGCGACGCTTTCCCAGCGCTCTGGCACACAGGTCCGCAGCAGGTAGCAGTGCAAGCACGGGTTGTTCTGAGCCAGCAGAGCGGCTAGTTTCAGTGACAAGGACAGGCTGCTCCTCCAGCACCACTGTTCAAATAGCAACTTGTCTGCAGCTGTGTGAGTAAAAAGCTACTGTGAAAAGGCATTGAGCGAATGCCTCGTCCTGAGAGGTGCTGCAGTTGTTATATGATGCCGATGGACCAAGTATTTTTGTGCTCCCTCTCTGCTTCTGAGCCATGTTACACAGTCTGCAAAATCCACATGCAGTGAGGTAGGTCACGAGCAAACTGAGGCAACTCTTGATGGCAAATGTAGGGAAAAAGAAGTCCTTCCTGAGAGTCAGAATCAGTGCGAGACTGAGAAGCAGTCTGAAACACATCTCAGCATGTTTCGGGAAAGTGTGTACATCTCTTCAAGCGCAGCTCCCTCCAGCATCTGGGGGCTCATGGCTGCAACAATTCTGCCATATGCAGGCTAAGCATCAGACAAGTATCTCCGGCTCAAACATATTCTGCGTTCTGCAAAAAAGCTACAGCTGCTCCATTCAGGGACTGATGGAGTGGCTGCTATAACTTCTTGATAAGCTTATCGGGATGTGTTAACAGAAAAACTTTCCCAAACCTGCGCAAGTGCAGAGGATTATTCAAAACCACTTCATGGTATGACAGGAACCAATATGCCTTCCTCCCCTACATCCTTCCATCTCTGATTGCTTTCCTTTCATGCGGCATGCCAGCAGGTCAACAAAAGACACACTTAGATATTGCATATTAAAAGGAAAAAAAATTCAGCATGAAATTCCACCATTAGAATAAAATGAATAAAATCCTCATTGCTTTGTGTCACAACATCAAATGGGACATAAAGAAAGCATCAGGGGCCATTTTTTCAATGCGCCTTTTCCTATAGATTTCTAAAGTAACTAGAAAGAGGATTAGTGCCAAAGGTAGCTTCCTTACCTGCATAGGAACTGATGCATATTTTAATCATTTTGCCTCAAAAGAACCCCAAACCTTACCCTTCAGGAAGGCGCTATTTCAAGTGGCAATATAGGCAGTACCCGAGTTTTGATTATCCAGCAGTGGCTCTAAGGTCGGGGCCTCTCCATGCACACCTACGAAGGAAGTGCTGACAGATAGTAGGACGCACAGTGGATTGCACAATGCAACAGAAAATGATGGACTTTTTAGACTATGTTAATTCCAAGTCTTTCAAAGTAAAGGTATACAAAATCTCTAAGTCCATCCTATATTCTGAGGATCTTATTAGTTTGGTCAAGCAAACAAACCCGTAGTTTCTAGTGAAATCATATTTGAAATTTGAATAATTTAAGATTATTCCCCATTGAGTTCAGAGTGTGATGTATACCTGTGCTCAGATGGCAAGCTCCTGCGTGGTGTTTGTGGACAAGCAGTTCACAGGGAACAGTCAAGCCCAACAGGTATAACAAAGGCAGTTGCTTTGGACTTGATGGCTTGTGGAGAAGTGATCACTGAAGATTATTGAAGTACTACGAATAGTCCATAATCTACGGACGAATTTATGTTTCTGTTCTCTGCTGTGTGGGAAATAAAATCCTGGACTCAAGTCACAAAACCTAAAATTATTTTTCAAGCAGTGAATTTAAATCACCATCAGCTACTCTCAGATCTTGTTGTCCCACGGCAATCTTGAGTCACATTGATACTTTATGATACAGTGGACCCCATGGACCACACGACTCTGGGAAACTATGCATCACACCAACAATATTTAGTCTGAACACAAACACGGAATAACAAATGGGTCTTGTTTCTTGTCTACCAGAAAAGGATATTTTGGATGCAGTAAAACATAACTCTCGAGATGACAGGTTCTTTGGTACATAGCTGTTTTTGGCATTTTAGGGCATGGAGAATGAGTGGAATTAAAATACACAAAACGTATAGTGGAGTCCATGGGAGCACATACAATATTTTATAGATATTATATATGCTACCTACTCACTTATGCATTTACTGTTGTTCATAGAGCAAACCCTCTAAAGCTGTGGCGAGGCTGTTGCCCGATGCTCCCGCTCCTGAACCACTACTGATTTAGTGCCTTTAACCACGCTGTGCCCTGTAAACTGAACACATCTGTCCCAGCTTGCAAAGGCAAGGAAGGAAAATGGAAATGGAGGATGGTGGGTTACCAAAAAAAGGGCCCTTAAAGAGCAGAGGAGCAATCTGTGCTACAATATGCATGTTTTTCCTGTCTTCACTAAAAAGGCTGAGATTCTCCCGTCTTCCTTCCACATAAAAGAGAGAATTTGATGGAGCTGATAAATAAAACCATATCAGGAAGGTCAGGTATGTGCTCTGCCGTAACATGGGAAATACATTTAGAACAAAGGAGAAGGGAAATGTCATGAATCAAGACACATTCCTGCAACGTGTCACGTCTCTACCAAGAAGCCCTGAAAGCAGCTGGTTCAGTTTCTGTCCATCCTTACACTTGAAAGGAAAGCTCAGCTCCCAGGTATGTCCCTGGCATAAGGCTGGCAGAATACAAGTAGCTGCGGTGTAAATCTTCACAGATGTTTACTGGATTTTGAATATTAAGCCTCAGTTTTTAACCTCTTTGAAATACTTGGAGGAGAAAGGCCTGAATATTGAAGAAATTTCTGAGATTGGAATAAAAACGTTTGAGGACGCTATGGAGCCCTCAGCTGGACGAGCAGCAATGCTCTTCGAGACAGTTTGGGCTCGCATTCCTGACACTGTGGCACTATCAAGATCCATTTAAAATAAAAAATAAAAAAAAATTAAAAAAAGGAATTTTAAGTTAAAATTTTTGGTCCTGAAATAGAGTTTCAAACTTTATATTTTTAAATGTTCAAGATGATGGTAGCAGTAAGATACAGGCTTCAGTGTTGGAACTATGCCGGTATCCCCCAGGGTCACCTCGGGGAGAGTACCGACTTGTTTCAGTCAGGAAAGGGCTGCTTCAGAGCGCTCCTGGCAAACAGGTAGCTCCACAGAGCATTCAAATGATTATTCAGTTCCTGCAGAAACCGCGCACCTCACCGTGTGTATGAATTTAGCTGGTAGAACACTGCATTGTGTAACACACTAAGAGAACGCTGCCCTTAAGAACATGTTACAAGCAGTGTTAGCCCGTGACACCGTTCCAGTTGCTGCCAGCCATAAAACGGCAAATTGTTGGGTCATTCCACAACGCCGATGCTTCACTCCAAGAATCTTTTAAGACTGAGGAGAAGATTTATTTATCGGCAGTAATTTATCACATCAACCTGGGGCTTTAGCTTTCTGCCATATAAATGGTCAAATACGATTTTTCTTTTTTAGAAAAGAACACTCATGAGCACTTATTTCCATTTCCTGGGTATTTAGGGCATCAAGTAAAATTGTATCCATTTGTATTTTTAGGATGTTGTTTGAAAATTAACAGGAAGGATCTAAAATGCAGTCATTGACCCTGAACTCATTTTGGTGCAAGGATTAGAGGGAGACTGAGCTCTGCATCCCCTCCAAAACTCAGTCCAAAATATTTAAGAAGGGGTAAAGATGAAAGGGGGAGACAAAAAAGTGATACTTTCCACTACCAATCCTCCCCTCCTTCCTTCACTACACAGAAGACAAATGTAAAGTTTTTTTTTTTTTTCTCTTGATGGAACTTAAACATGGATTGTAGGCTCAAATATTCATCTTAGAATGCAAAATATTACTCACTGCTTTTAACTTTCCTTAAGTACGTGAAAAAGCACTGCTTTGTTAAAAATGCAAGATATCATGCCCCTTGCTTTGTTCCCACCTCCCAGAAATGGGGTCAGGGGAGGGAAAAAGAGATAAATTACCTTGATTTATTATGAGAATCAAATTTAAGATTTTTTTTAAGCTTTGTGCTTAACTCAGGAAAAAAATAATCCCTTTCAAAATGCACTTAATTATAATCAAGTACCCATATCAATGTCTGTCACCACATCACCACATCTGGCAGCAATGAAGACAAATTAACAATAGGAGTCAGAAAATCTGGCAATATGATAAACTAAGGCTTAGACCACCGGTGACTAAGGATGGATCAACTTCCTGTCTCTAATACTGGCGCCTAAACTGAAGGGAAATTTTCGTAGCAATCTGGGTACCAGGTTTCTGGCTACAAACAACAGAAAGCCCTGAGCTCAGCTACATTCTGCAGCGAAACCTTTGCTCTAGCTTGAGCCACCATGTCTGTGGTGGCCTGTTCTAACAGCTGCTCCTAATTTAGTTTAAAAGAAGAGATTTGACAACTATGTAAGTTTGCACCTTCAAAGCATACAGACATAAAAAGCCAGTGTCCTGTAATATTAACCATCTTGGAGTCGCACTGTTTTAATGCAGTGATGACAACAGTATTCACAGCTTTTTAAGATATTAGGCATTTGTAGATAGAAAAACAAAAGAGGGTGTTTCCACTTAGTTTTAATTACTATCTTACAGCAAGCAATCCTCTATGACTTTTTATAGTTAAAGGCATTGGGTTCACTAGTGCAAATTTAAACCAGTAAGAATTTATAATCTCTATACTTGACTGAGCAACTGAATAAAGAACAGATTTCATTTATCTGTAACCAGAAAAGGGCAGCTGAATAAAGAAGTTAAACCAACGAAAATATTATCTTGCTCTTGGATTACCTTCTTAGGTTGTGCTTGGAAGTGGCTGCAGAAACTGGAAAGAGGGAGAAAGGGTATGGGAAAGCAAAAACTTGGACATTTGAGTATTTGAGTATCTGGCATAGTGTTAAACATTTGCCAGATACTCAAAGACACTTAAAAAAAAAAAAAAAAAGTTATGGCACCAGGCAAACATCCAGTGCGTTTTTTTCCCCCGCTCTCCTTTTACTAAATTGCTTGGTATGTATCTGCGGACCTACCGTGCGGATCCCGCAGCAGATGCTTGCGCTCTGTTTGCACGCGTGCACAGACAGACAGCTGGTGCTCCAGCGGGTGCATGCAAATGCAGAACGTGTGTGTGCACAGATGAGAGTGGGAATTCAGAAAGTGGAGGATTTGCATATTTTTTGGCACAAATACCTTCAACCTACCTTGCCAGCCACCTGTACTTGTGGCAGGAGCACACCCACCTGTAGGAGCTGAGCATATTTAACACAGTAAATCCAGAGGCACAAGTTTTAGACAAATAAAGAGGTAAACAGGCAACAGAAGGCAGCTTAAATACACAACGCGTATTTTCTGTACCTACAGACATAAAATTCACACTTTGCATTCTTCATACACTAGTGTGGTACTGAGACCACATGGCAGCATATTTTATTAAAAGTAATGTGCAAATAAGATGCATGATACCTGCAAACAGCATGGAGTTTCCATTTGTAAAAGGTACAAGTAACAGTACAAAATTAGAATACCTACTACTCATTTCAATAAAATGAAGTCTGACATAGAAATACATATGCTGTATTATTTACACCATTAATTTACAAAAGATATTTGCATAAACAAAGATATAAAATAATTAGAAATATAGTATTTTATAAGGAATGTCTTCCCAGTATAAAAATTAGAATATTTTGGCAATTCTTGTTTATTTGATTAAAAATGCATTTATTTGTTCTGAATTCATAGCATCGTGTCATTTCTTTCTTCCCTTCTTCCTTTCCCTTTTTAAATAAAATTCCACACTGAGGTAGTATGTCAAAATATTTCCTTGGTTCCAGAAATTAACGGTAAGTCCAAAAGGAGCTATGTATCCAAATCACAAGGCTGGAAAGTAGAAGTCCTAAAGTTTTCCAAGGACTGTTTGTAAGTACAAATGCTATTTTCTCCTCTAGAAAGTGTCCTTTCTCTCTCATCTTCTTCTGTCTCTGAGTCAAAGTCCAGTGAGGCACGAGGATGATTATGGGACATTTTTGGTTGGTAGCTTGCTGGCTGTCTACAGCTTGAAAGAGAGTCCAGCTGAGGCCTCCATAAAGGCTTCCCAAATGTCCCTGAAAGAGAGTAAATATGTAAGTACAGCAGTAACGGTGCTAACAGCTTTGTGTCTTGCTAATGGCTGAGCATAAGGCAGAATACAAGCCAAGGACAGACTCAAGAAAAAAAAACCAAAAAACAACAGCAAAAAAAAAAAAAAAAAAAAAAAAAAAAAAAAAAAAAAAAAAAAAAAT